>OY759155.1:3119444-3411944 GCA_963662125.1 Diplazon laetatorius | reverse complement strand
AATTCTTTATCGTGATCTTCGTGTCACCATATGTATATTTCGAACATACACGTGATTTTCTTATACGTTCAAAATATATCAAAACGTCGAGAAAAAAAATTTCGAAAGATGGGCTCGAAAATTCGTGGGATGAATGATTTATAATAAATTATAATAATAAATAAAATCGGGGAATACTTTTTGTCAAACAATTAATTTAAACAAAAAAAACTGGATTCTGGATGAAACGTGGCGTCGTAACAACCGAATTTATTAATCATTCAACATTGATATTACAAACGTTTCGGCATGAACACGAGGTCGATGTTTGTTCGCGAATCACTCGATCAGTTTGCACCAGATCGGTGCGTCGTTACATTCGAATCGCACGTATTTACATCGATAAGAGCGATGAAACTCGAACAGAGAGATGACCCGTCAGAAAAATCTCTCGGCTGTCCTCTATTTCCCTTTTTTTTCTTCTTTTTTGTCGTACAACCGATAAGATCTAACAAATTTTAATTAACTAATTCACCAAAGTTTGTTGATAATTTTTTCATGTTTTCTTTACAGATATCGTATTATGATTATTTTTCGAATGTACGGATTACGGATGTTAATTATTATATACTCTCACGTGACGATCGCCGATCACCGATCTCGTGGACTATGTGACAATCTAAAATATCGTTTCGCCGAACGACGATTTTATTCGAGAGCCGCGGCACCGGAAATAATTTCAATGAGTTCACGAGTGATTACGGCTTGTCGCGTACGATTGAAGGTCAGACGAAGTTTGTCGATCATCTCGCCTGCGTTCTTGCTCGCGTTGTCCATGGCGGTCATTCGGCTGGACTGTTCGCTGCACGCGCCCTCCTTCATCGAGTAAAACAATAACGAGGCGAGGGAAAATTCCAGATAGCTCTGAATCACAGACTCGTCCACCGAATCGTATATCGATAGCTTCGGCGCTTTGATGACCGATTCCTTGTCGTACAGTGGCAAGTGATCGACCTTGTACGATACGACGGATCGGAATTTGTTGTAGACGATGCTGCCTGAGCCGAAGGTGTATCTGATAAAAAAAAAATAATAGTAACGCATTAACGATTCGATTGAGATATTAACGCAGCGTCGATTCGAATGGAAAAAAAATAAAACAAATTAATAACAAATTGAAATATCGAAAGCCACGCACCCAGAGTTCATGATTTGCACGGCGACCTTGGAAGCATCTTGGAAGGTCGGTGGTTTGCGACCCACTTCGGTGGCCACGAACAAAATATTGTCTGCGAACATTCGCTGTAGCACGGCCTTGGATTTATCGCCGACGCAAATGATTTTCGTATTTTCGCGAACTTTCGGATCGGCGAGAAGCTCGTCGCGAATGTTTCTGGCGACTCCGGTGTGAACGGCGCCGCACAAACCTCGATCGCTGGTTATGGCGACCATCAGACGTTTGGGTTCGTCCTCGGGCGCGGTGATCTCCGCCTGTTCGTAAAACGTCTTGGTACCCAGACCCAACGGCTTGGCCTGCTTTAAATCGCGCTCCGCTCTGGCGTACTTGGCCGCCGACACCATCTTCATGGATTTGGTGATCTTTTGAATGTTCGTGACTGATTTGAGACGCAGGGAAATGGTTTTGAGGGTTGCCATTCCGCGTTGCTGCTGCTGCTGGTGGTGCGCAGCAGCAGCCAACGCTGGTTTGAGGTTCACCGTTTGACGAAGCATGGCTGGTTGGTTTGGTCGAGTTTGGTGCTGCTTGAACAAAAAAAAAAGAGGATTTTTCAAATCGTAAGCAATTTCTCAATGTTTTTGATAAAATTGTAGATTGTTTTCGGAATTTTTAGGAATCTTGAGTGGAGGATTTGTCACTGGGATCGATAGTCCCAATATCCCGCCCGTTGAAATTTTGTTCCCATTCGACATTGTTACTATTACGATGATTTAATGAAAACGTGATCTAAATCTTTAATTGTACAGAAATTTCAAACTGTTGAACGCTGATTTTTCGATCACTGACTGATCAATTCATCAAGCAAACCAAAATAAGCAAAAGTTTCAACAGCAGCAGTCCTTCGTCGACTGTTCATGCGCCGGCTCGCACCCTGAAATCCGAAATCTCAAAGCAAACATAATTATAATTACATTGAGGTTAACCTATTTTCCTTGAGGAAAGTTGTATCAATTATAAGCATACTACAGCCACGACAAATATTAATAAGACGATGTGGTTGATGAAAAAACAATGGCAAATACAAGAGGGACCGAGGAAACAACATTGAAAGATTATGGCTCCATTTATGTAATAGTCGAACGAACCCGGAGCACGAGCCAAAATTCGTGAGGCAAAGTCGTCTTACCGAACAATACGAACGTTCGAAACAAACGATGTGAAAACAATCGTTGACAATTGATGTGGATGAAAATGATGTCGATTGAATAAGTGCGGTGTGGCTGTTCGATAAAAATAAAGAAGGATCCGGAATGACTTACCAGACGAATTTCACTGACGAAGAGACAGCCACCGGAACCACCACCGAGCTTCGCAAGATCGACGCACGACGAACGACAGCAGTAGCAGCAGCATCGAATGAGATTGCATTGTTATCGCTCGATCGCCGCTGGATGGCAGCACGGAATTCTTCTCCGTGGCCCCTATCTTACCACAAGTGAATAATAAGACAATGCGATGTCAGATGATCGCGCAATGAGTGCGAGAGAGATAGCGCTATCGGCGCCCGCTGCAGAGCAAGAGAGAACGAGCGAGAAAGGTTTCGCATTACCTTACAAACGATATATTTCGTTATTCTACAGGTTTGCTGATTAGCCAGATGAATTGTAATGTTTTTCTTATCGTGCCACAGGTGCATTTTGTTGAGCTCTCGACTCAGAATGTCTGCTTTCGTCTTGTTCGTATTTAACGCATTTGTTTCAGGTTTGAAGCTCGCGAGGGAATCTTGTTGCCCAGTCGGTATGGCAGGCCGCGGAATAGACCGACTGGGTGAATCAGTCGATGTGTCAGTACGCGAATCCGCCGCATCATTCACTGGCGTTACATCGCGAGGGAAATAAAGTGAGAGAGAGAGAAAGAGTGAGAAGGAAGCGAACTGTCGGAATCCGTCGTTTTTTCGTATTATTGTCTATAAATTGTTTATTATTCCACAAGAACGTGATACAGAAAAAAAACTAAATAACAAAAATGCCGTGCGAAATGATAACCCTTCAGTTGGGCCAGTGCGGTAATCAAAGTAAGCGTCGACGAGAATTTTAATTTTATTTCAAATAAATGCGATGTTGGTTGAACTGTCCATCAATTAATTTTTGAAATTAATCACCGAGTTATCGTTGGTGCTTTATCCACGCGAATCAACGTGACGATTGGTTGTGATCAATTTTTTTTCGTTTTCTTTCAGTCGGATTTGAATTTTGGAAAAGATTGTGCGCCGAGCATGGCATCAGTCCGGAAGGAATTTTGGAGGATTATGCTACCGAAGGAACGGACAGAAAGGATGTGTTTTTTTATCAGTCGGACGACGAGCACTACATACCCAGAGCGGTACTTTTGGATCTCGAGCCCAGAGTGATTCACACTATTATGAATTCAGCTTATTCGAAAGTGAGTTATTTCGCTCGTCGGCTATTGTGATCTCGCTTATCCATTCAAAAATCGAAACGAGTATCATTGTCTATTTATTGTTGACATTCCTCCGCAGCTCTACAATCCGGAAAATATTTATCTATCGAAGCACGGTGGCGGTGCGGGCAACAACTGGGCGTCGGGTTATCATCAGGGCGAAAAGTTGCAGGAAGAAATCTTCGATATTCTAGACAGGGAAGCGGACGGCAGCGACAGTCTCGAGGTACATTGCGCTTGTCAGGAGAATAATATGTCGGAGATTAACCTTGCAAGGTAGTCTTGATGATGGATTTTTGGTAAACCAAAATTAGGCGCTTTTTTGGATTCTGAGTTTTCATTATTGTCGACGCTGTTGCAATGAAACTGGGAATCCGATTTAGGAAACTTTCTGTTAGAGTAAAATTTAATTGACAGGCGATCTATAAAAATTTCTACCAGCTGGGAATCGATGTAAAAGAGGTTTTTTCAATTGCCTTTTCGGCAATCTGGATGAGACGCCAAAATCATAAATTCGGTACCAATCAAAATCTCCACCTCAAAATTACTCGCCGTTGCTTCATAGTTGATCCATTCGAATACTTCCATCCGTCTGCTCAACGAGCGCTCGATAATGAATTTTGACATTTGTTTTTGGTGATTCCAGGGTTTCGTTTTGTGCCATTCGATAGCAGGCGGTACCGGATCTGGCATGGGATCGTTCATGCTGGAATCCCTGGCCGACAGATTCCCCAAAAAACTCATAGAGACGTACAGCGTGTTTCCCAATCAGGACGAAATAAGGTAAACACACGCCCGATCACACATCCGATCGACTGCGAAATTCTATAAAAAAAAAGTTTTCCAAAAATTTCATTGATTTATTTGTCGATCGAAGCGACGTTGTAGTTCAGCCGTACAATTCTCTGCTGACACTGAAGCGTCTGACGCAATGCGCGGATTGCGTGGTCGTGCTGGACAACACGGCGCTCAACAGAATCGCTTCGGACAGATTGCACATACAAAATCCGAGTTTCACTCAAATTAACAAACTCGTGTCGACGATCATGTCGGTGAGCACGACGACGCTCAGGTATCCGTCGTACATGAACAACGATTTGGTCGGGTTGATAGCGCCTCTCATACCCACTCCTAGATTACATTTTTTGATGACCGGATACACGCCACTCACGACCGATCAAGAAGTAAACGATTTTTTTTTAATTTAAGAAAATAATGTTTTTTTTTAATTTTATTTTTTAAAATATTTATTAAAAAATTTGTTTCCGCAGGAAGCATCGGTGCGGAAAACTTCGGTACTGGACGTGATGAGACGTTTGCTGCAGCCGAAAAATATGATGGTGTCAACGGCACTGGACAGAAACGCGTCGCACTGTTACATATCGATATTGAACATAATTCAGGGCGAGGTGGATCCCACGCAAGTGCACAAATCGTTGCAGCGAATTCGTGAGAGAAAATTGGCCCAATTCATACCTTGGGGTCCGGCGAGTATCGAGGTTGCGCTGTCTCGCAAATCACCGTACATACAAAGCGCCCATCGGGTGTCCGGTCTTATGTTGGCGAATCACACCAACATATCGTCGGTGAGAATTTAATTCGTTAATATTTCAATTTAGAATATATATATATATATGTCGATAAAAATTTAATTCGTTAATATTTTATTTTAAAAAATATATCTGTCGATCAGAATTTAATTCGTTAATATTTTATTTTTTAAACTATATATGTCCATCTTACATTGAAAATTGTTTTTTTTTTTCAATCGTAAACGATTATTCGTTTCAGCTATTCGACCGAGCACTGCAACAGTACGACAAATTACGTAAGCGCGAAGCTTTTCTCGAACAGTTTCGCAAGGAAAAAATGTTCGAGGACAATTTGGACGAGCTCGACAATTCCCGCGAGGTCGTTGAATATCTCGTGAAGGAGTATCAAGCGGCCACGAGACCGGATTATCTCACGTGGAATCCAAACAAACAGGAATGATCTTCGAAATTATAAAGGGAAAAAAAAAAGGAATTCCAAGTTTGCCATGTTCGAAAAATATTTGATCAAACACAGCTTCGGATCATCTCGATAACTCACGAATCTCGTAAATCCGCCTCGCCTTGGTATTAGTCGTACCTCCGAGATATTTTTCTAGTTCCAAATTCGTGTTTGGTTATTGCCGGAACGATGAACAAATCACACGCACATTGTACACAATATTGCACGAATAAAATTCGTTATTAATTTCTTATGCGATTTTTTTATTGTTACTGATTGTGAGTGTTGCCCGCGGCTTTCGGGATTTGGCACAATTGTTTTTCAAAGAAATACGAGTCGATTTTGAAATCCTTTCTTACCGAGCACTTATTATATTCATAGCGATAACCTTCATGCGAAATTTCAGCTATTGCCGTTCTAGAGATACCGCGTTGGATAATTAAGTGAGTGGTATTTGGTTTTTATCGTTTTTTCTTTAGTTTTTATTATCACAAAAGTTTATCAGCTGTCTTCGACGACGCGAGCGAAGATCGGCGGCAGCGTGGCGATAGTTATGTATCCGGTGTGACCCGGTATCGAATGGGCGTGTGTGGCCGTGAGTATTTTATCTTGGTCACGCTCCTCCGTTTTGTTCTTCACAATTTCGGTACTCGTGTGCTGTACACGAATGGAAAATCCGCAACAAATAAATATTTGAAGATTTAAATAATAGTAATAACAATAATAATAATAATAATAATCATAAACAGACAATAAGATGGAGTAAAGTAAAATGAAAAAGCAGATAAATTTTTTTACCTTTTGTTTCAAACAATCGAGATCCAAGCGGGGAACGTTTTTGAAGAGCACCGCAAGCTCTCGTTGAAGGCACTCGTGAGTTTTTATATCGACGAAACCTGCGGCTTCGAGGCCGAGGCATGTCTGTTGTACTTGCTCTATGCATGGCGAGAAAGAACAGAGCTTTCCACCTGTTGCAAAAAAAAAAAAAATTAAATTGTTGAGATACAGCGATGCAAAAAAGCATGAGTCGCTGTGTTGCAGGAGTTACTCAACGGTTACCTGATTTTTTCAGAGCCTTTACGGCGTGTTCGATCGTCAACCAGGGATGTGGAAGATCCAAAAATATCGCGTCCGCCTTGTGATCAAGTTCGTCTCCAAAACCTTCGATACAAACGTCTCTGTGACCCACCTCGACCCAGTCTTTCAAACCGTGCTGCTCGAATTCCGCGCGAGCCAGTTGCACCCTCTGCTCGTGAAAGTCAAAAGTGTGAAGTTTGCCGTGCGGTCGTATCGTGCGTATTAGCGAGTGCGACAGAGATCCACTGCCGGTGCCTGAAATTTTCATTGCAAATGAGGATTAAGATGTAAATTTCGCTAATTACAATTACGACCACATGCGAAACTTTATCAAATTTGAAAATGTAAAAGAAAAAAAGAATGTTTCATATATTTTTTCAAACCTGTTTCTATGACGATGCAGCCGGGAACCAATTCCATGAGATGTATTATCAAACTTATGTCCGGGGTATAAATAATTTGAGTTCTGTGGGGCAAAGTTACCGTCCAGAGTTCGGGGGTAGGTTGCAATACGTAAGCCCAACCCCTGGATAAATCTACTTTCGATCCGTATCTTTTGCCAACCAGGGACGTCACTTTGAGGGCTCCGTAAGTCGTTTGAAATACATTATCCACTAGCTCGCCTTTTTTGTTCGTGATCTTTTCGCATACCTCTATGGAGTGCATGCTCCGAGGAGTCAAATACAAAACTACCGTATCACCATCTTCTATGACTTCCTTTGTCGTATTGAAACTCATTTCAATATCTGATATCCAGCGTCAATGCCGGATAAATAAATTCAAAACGTTTTTACGCGAATAGCATTCGTCCTTGGCACTCTGAAAATAAGTTAAAAATATCCATCAATCACTATTTATTCCATGTTTGCAGTATAATAATCATGAATAGTCATTACATTGAAATACAACGAATCGTGGCGGTTTTACGACATTTTTTAAATTCAAAATTATTGTCTGGCTTTGGTGATTGATAATTCATCTTTTATCGCATTCCATTGGAAAAAAAAATTAGGCCAACGTTAGCCCACAACGTACACAAAGTAGGTTAGAATGATAAAAATGACACAACACGTATCTCCAAAGCGATACCGTTGCGGCTGTTTGTCCAGAAGACTTTGAGGTTATGTGCTACATATATACTTCAATCTCTATCGCGCTGGCACGACGGTCAATGGCACTATCTCTCTCGTACCGATGGCCACTCACCCCATCGAGCACATCACTTTGACGCCACATACATATATTAATTTTCAAATGTTGCCCAATGTTGCCTCGTTGTTGTTCGTTGGCCCTGTATGCACACGTGCATGTGTGATGTGTGTACACGGACTGCGCGACAGCAGCGACCAGCGACGGCGGTGACGAACGGTACAGGATTGAACCTTCTCATTGGTCGCGTGAGCAGAGAACATAATTAACACGGAATCGTACTTCCTATAGGGAGAGTTACCAGCTATTTCAAGGGGCACAACCGCCCCAGCCGCTACAGCAGTGGCGCTGTTCACGCGTATGTGTGCGGATATTTCACGAATTTTTGCTTCGCTCCGCCCAAATTCTCTCTCTCTCTCTCTCTCCCACTCACAGTCTTTACTCGCGTGGAGTAGTCTCGTCTCGCTCTCTCTCTCATCCACCCCCGCAAGTTTCTCACTCTACCTCTCTCTCTCTCATGCGCCCCCGCAAGTTTCTCACTCACCCTCTCTCCCTTTCTCTCACTCACACTCCTCATTACACCGATAGTCGATAGTGGCACTAGAATGAGAAAGTCAGTATCATCAGGTATCATCTTTCAGGACTCGGAGTCGATAGCGCAACAGAGATGGTCGCGAGTGGGCGGAGCTTCCATGCTACAGTCCTCCATTATACGAGCCCGCCTTCTACCGGCAGAAGTTGACACTACGTTTCTCGTGTCGAAAACTAACACGGTAAGTACAAGTCCGTGTGAGTGTTCCTTCTTCGGTGTGGGTGCAGCGTGCCTCGTTATCGGATAATCGGATGCCTTGTGTCCAGTCCCGCACACGCGTACCCCGTTGTCGACGGTTCACACTGGCAGAGATGAGTTGGGAGATGTCTGACGGAGGCCTTTTCCGTGTACGCGATGGGCGACAGTGCGAACCTAGTGGCGAAATTCGAAAGTTGGAGTTGCCCCTCAGTGCTGATGCTGCTCAGCCAAGCAATCCCGGGCGCTCATCGGATTGCGCTCGCGCGCACGCAGTGGACGTGGATCAGCGCCACGGCCGTGGTGCGGCGAAATTGGAAAGTTGGAGGTGCCCCCGTCAGTGCTGATGCTGCTCAACCAAGCAATCTCGGGCGCGTTTCATATTGCGGTCGCGCGCACACCAGTCAGCGTGAATAAACGCCTCGGTGTGGCACAGTTCGGAACATAACATCACTCCGACGGACGGTCTACAGATCCTAAGCCAACCGGCAAATTACCGACGCAGTCGATCGATATTTGATATAGCTCGCGCGTACGTGAATGCTTGTGGATGACGGCTTCGGTTGGGAGCATTTTTTTGCCGTTTCGCGTCTCGTTCGCGACAATCCAGTCGCGCGTTGCGCTTACATTGTAGCTATGTTTACCAGGCTCTCTCGCACCACCGTTATCTTCAATTAGCACCTGCTCACTTGGATTCCGTCTTTCTCATTGCATGAGGTCTACTGCATATTTATATATTTATATATATATATATATATATATATATATATATATATATATATATATATATTTATATATATATATATATTTATATATATATATATATCTTTGAGGCATGAACCGTTATATCATATCGCGGAGATATGGCAACGATGTGATCTCATGGTTGCCGAATCTCCGCACCATCCGAACAGCTGTCGGCGAGAATCCGCAAAATCGTGTTTCGCTGAGAAATACATACGAGGGAGAGCACGGGTTTATCGGAAATGCTCGGGACAACTCGGCTTTCTACGCCGAGATAGCAGACGTATGTGCGTTGAGACTGGCTCGCGCCGGTAATGAACGTAGCCTTCTGATTGGCCCGCTCTGCGCATGATCGGACCGGAGGCGGGAGATGCGAATGTGAACATATAGACGAATAACCTCAAACGCAGTGTGAGAAAGTTATAAACTCTTTCTGTCACATTCGCATCTCCCGCCTCCGGTCCGATCATGCGCAGAGCGGGCCAATCAGAAGGCTACGTTCATTACCGGCGCGAGCCAGTCTCAACGCACATACGTCTGCTATCTCGGCGTAGAAAGCCGAGTTGTCCCGAGCATTTCCGATAAACCCGTGCTCTCCCTCGTATGTATTTCTCAGCGAAACACGATTTTGCGGATTCTCGCCGACAGCTGTTCGGATGGTGCGGAGATTCGGCAACCATGAGATCACATCGTTGCCATATCTCCGCGATATGATATAACGGTTCATGCCTCAAAGATATATATATATATATATAAATATATATATATATATATATATATATATATATATATATATATATATATATATATATATATATATATATAAATATGCAGTAGACCTCATGCAATGAGAAAGACGGAATCCAAGTGAGCAGGTGCTAATTGAAGATAACGGTGGTGCGAGAGAGCCTGGTAAACATAGCTACAATGTAAGCGCAACGCGCGACTGGATTGTCGCGAACGAGACGCGAAACGGCAAAAAAATGCTCCCAACCGAAGCCGTCATCCACAAGCATTCACGTACGCGCGAGCTATATCAAATATCGATCGACTGCGTCGGTAATTTGCCGGTTGGCTTAGGATCTGTAGACCGTCCGTCGGAGTGATGCTATGTTCCGAACTGTGCCACACCGAGGCGTTTATTCACGCTGACTGGTGTGCGCGCGACCGCAATATGAAACGCGCCCGAGATTGCTTGGTTGAGCAGCATCAGCACTGACGGGGGCACCTCCAACTTTCCAATTTCGCCGCACCACGGCCGTGGCGCTGATCCACGTCCACTGCGTGCGCGCGAGCGCAATCCGATGAGCGCCCGGGATTGCTTGGCTGAGCAGCATCAGCACTGAGGGGCAACTCCAACTTTCGAATTTCGCCACTAGGTTCGCACTGTCGCCCATCGCGTACACGGAAAAGGCCTCCGTCAGACATCTCCCAACTCATCTCTGACACTGGTCTCCACACCAGTCTACGCTCCACAGTCGTGAACGGGCATGATGGCGGCTGTCGAAGGAGCTCCCGGCTCAACATCGAGCCAAAAAATGTCGGCCAAAGTACTGCGGCACAAAGCACAAGAATTTTTGGCCTCGAGAAAGCACGCAAATCATTTGGTCGACATTATCGGCCAGTGGGATGTAAGTTATTCCACCACGTAATTGTTATAACAATAATTAACATCGACGAGAAATTTCTTCGTCGTCTTTGCCGTACTTATAGCTGCTTGTTCAAGCCCTTCCGTCTGTACAACATTTTCATACTTATTCGTCGAATTCCGATATTCGAGGTTAAACAAAAAATTCGACGATTCGTCGCAAATTTTATTGGTTATCCGTGATTTTTAGGATTCAAGCACTGCTTGTATACTCACCCTGGAAACAATATTCGTCGAGGTGTTGAAACGGGGCGACATGTATCTCGAAAGAACGATATCACTGACGATATCGGGTGAGTATTTTCTGAAAACCACGTTTTTACAAAAGTTTTTTACTCCATATTGTCGATAACAAGTTTTGCAAAAATTAAAATCGACAATGTATCTTGTTCCTCGTGATACAATATATGCAATGCCACGAGAAATTTATTTTGACGATCGAAGCGTGCGAAGCAGCGCAGCAAAAGATCTGTACGTTACTTTTTTTATGCACAGAACCAAAACCGGAGGCGCGTTACGTCAGTTGGCTGCGCAACTGCTATGAAGAAGTGTGGGAAAAGATTTTGACGTCTATAGAGAGATGCAAACCAGCCGTTCAGTTGCAAGCTCTGACGACGGCCATAAAACTCATGGCCGAGGAGGGAAAGTCGCCTCTGGAGCCTGTCGGAGAACTCGGTTATTACTTTCCGTTGCATCGTCTGAAACCCATTCTCATGAGTCTTCTGTCGCCGAATCGAGAAAACGCCGCTCTCATAGCCAGGTTTCAGGAGATAACGAGCTACTCCGATGCGCTTTACTACACATGGAAGAGCTTGCCATCGCTCACTCCCAAAAGACAGCCTCAGGAAATCTTCATCAAGAATCTTTTGGAATTGATACACAAACTGCCATTGCCGAAAGACAACGACAAAGGTAATTCGTTGTACCTCTGCGTTATAAATTTTTTTCAAACTATCATGCGGTCGAGTGAATTTTATTGCTATTGTTATTATTATCGATGTATTTATTGAATTCTTTTTTTTTTTCTAGCTGAAGAAACTGCTGCCAGTCAAGATATGCTGTGCGGACCGCAGCATGGTAATACATCAATAAATCATAAAATTTATTAGCTCGAGTGATTAAGGTAGTACCCTCCATGAGAGTTCCTCGTCAGATTTTCATGAAACTCGGCATACTTATAGGTATTGATAAGAAAAAGGTTCAGTTAAATTTGTATGGCTTTCCGGAGCGCGAGAAAAAACATATCAACACTTTTATTTTCACACGTATAACATGGAGCCTTATGGAGAATCACGCTCAATTTGATATAATACAAAAAATCCTCGTCAGATTTTAATGAAAACACTTAAGCTGCAATTTGAATATTCGGAGAACATTTTGGGCACTCGACAGTAAAGATCAGGAGACTGCGATGATAATAATAAGCGAATGAACATCGGGAAAATACAGTTTATATCAGGAGTTGGTCGTGATCCAGTAGACGTGGCAACGTTGCGCGTTTGTTTCCCATGTCTCTCTCTCTCTCTCTGATCGACATCATAACACGCGACGTTGCCACATCAAAGTACTACGTACCTCAATCAGGAGATGGTACATCTTAGGCTTGCTCAGACTCTTACAGTATGTAGGATACTACCTCAAACCAAATTTCCCGAACCGACAGATCAAATCCGCATCTACATGATCGATTTATTTTCATTGTCACAGCCGCGGGTGGTTTCACGTGGGATCAGTCGTCGGCCAGACGATCCCTCAACAAAGTTTGGGCCTGTCTGATTCACTGGGAATTGACGCCGCAACTGCACAAACAATTGCTCATCGTACTTTTGGAAAGAGTAATGCCACATTTGGAGAAACCCGTGTTGCTCACGGATTTTCTCATGGATTCCCTGGACGCCGATGGTCCGATCGGTCTTCTGGCGCTTCAAGGCGTATTCGTTCTCGTGACAAAACACAATCTCGAGTATCCCAACATATTCACCAAACTGTATTCGATGTTCGAACCCGAAATATTTCACACGAAATACAAAGCTCGTTTGTTCTACTTATCAGATCTTTTTCTCAGTTCCACGTAAGTTTAATCATCATCATCAACGTTATCGATAAGAAATTTACGAACTCGAACGTTTATTTATTTATTTTTTTATCAGTATTTTTTTTCATACGTAAAATATTTTTATTCCACAGACATTTACCGGAAGCCCTGGTCGCGGCATTTGCCAAACGTCTCGCACGTCTGACGATGGTCGCACCGCCCGAGGACATTCTCATCATCTTGTTGTTCGTGGGAAATCTCTTGTTGAGGCATCCGGGATTGAAACGACTGATCGATCATCCTCAGGGCGGTCACGTGAGCAATTTGCCGGAAAATTCGGGCACCGGCGATCCTTTTCTCATGGAGGAACGCGATCCGTTGCAGAGCAACGCTCTTCTCAGCAGTCTTTGGGAGATAAAAGCCCTGCAGCATCACGTTATGCCGAGTGTGGCGACAGCAGCGAGATTCATAAGGGAACCATTGTCGTCGGTCGAGTACGACATGGCCTCGGCCCTCGAGAGAACCGGCGGTCACATATTCGATCGTGAAATAAAAAATCGTGTCAAGGATCTCATGCTCACGTTCGAGAGACCGAGCTCCATGTCATTGCCCAAGGGCGAGAGACTGCTTCAGTATTGGCAATTGACGATGATCCGCTGATGTGCCATCTTAGAGAAAAAAAATAATTAAAAAATTAATAAAAATAAAAAAATGACTGCTGCGTGAGGAAAAAAACGTAATGAAGAACAATAATGTATTCGGATCACTGCCTCGACGCGAGTTTGTCTCGACGATCGACGATGCGAATTTATGATCCGCTTCGTTATGTACAGTGGCCCAGAGTGCTTAGACGATGACGTTCCAATTACGAAAATGACGGTAGTTTTCACGATAAATCACGTTTAAGCATACTAAATGTATATAACACACACGCGTATGCATATACTTGTGTAATATACATATATGTATGTATATGTGACAACGTCGATCGTCGTTTTACGTTGTTATTGTTTAACGAACGAAATTATGAATAATTCCCAACGTGAGAAAAAAATTTAATTCAAACGACACGAAAAAGAAGTATATATAATATATATATACACATTTATATATATATATATATATATATATATATATATATATATATATATATATATATATATATATATATATATATATATATATATATATATATATATATATATATTATAATCGTTTACGAAACTTGAATTTTACGGCGCCTGCGTACTCTGGGAAAAAACTTTTTTTCTCTAAAAAAAAAAATGTTTTCAAGTTGTCAATGGACTAAAAAAAACCAACAAAATTTCATCTTTTTTTTTACGTGCCAATTATTATTATTATTATTATTACTATTGAATTTTTTTTTCATCATCTTGGGTGGACTAGAAAAAAACAATTTTTACTGTTACAATAAATTTATGTAATTGACGTCTGTAGTCCGAACGAGGAATAGGAAAAGTGAGGCGATTTGTTACGGTGGCTCGTTAATCGAAGGAAAAAAAGAAATCCCCCCGCAGCCACGACCAACTTCGATCTTTTGTAATAAATTAAGGATCAACGTCTCGATGTGTCGATATAATAGATAATTTCAACAACAACAACAAGAACAACAACAAAATCGTCGATAGTTTCGTTTAATCTATCAACACGTAAAAATAAAATTTTGTTATAGCGAAAAAAAAAACATTTATACGCGCGAACGTGATATAACATATACAATTAATAGCGAATAATCATAATGATAATAATAATAATATTAATAAAAAAAAAGATATTTTAGTTTAATAACGATACCCGCAGTACAATTGTTACCCCTCTCATCGCCGTACCGATTAGCTGACAGTTCGACGTGTCTATGGCGACCCAAAAAAAAAATAGATGCGGCACGGATATATGTTTCTTTTCATTTTTTTTTCAACAGTCAAAATAATGCAGCTCGTAAAAATAGATGCGGCACGGATATATATTTTTTTTCATTTTTTTTTTCAACAGTCAAAATAATGCAGCTCGTCGCGGTGAGATTGATAACAACGCTTTTTGTCTCGTCACAGGGGATGAAAATCGACGAGGATCATCTGTTTTTCAAACGTTTTCACGTCAACGGCCTTAAATATTGTTGTTTTACGCGAAATACATCAGAGCCATATGCGTGGCACGCGTTTTGGCATTTCTTGTTATGGGTTTTTTTTTTTTTCGTTACGTGTATCAAAATCTCGATCAATTTTTTTTGTTTTCATATGTACATGGTTTGACTATCGTAGTGCAAATGTCTAACTCTGATTTCTTCTCGCCTCCATGATCTGAAAAAAAGAGGGAAAAACAAAAATTCAAAAATAAATAAATTTCAGATATTCGTTGATTATCAAACATCGTATAAAAATGAATTCGAATAAAAAATATATATGTATATGAGCGATTCCACGCGACTTCGGCCACGAAAAAAAAATGTTTCCACAAATAATTTGAAAAAATTGAGTTATTTTATTGCAATATTTTCACCGAGTGCCGATTTTTTAAAAAAATTTCTGACGGTTTTATCGTTAATTAACGTTTTTTTAATTTTTCCATTCAAATGGCTGTATCTTCGACAGGATTGAATGTATTTACATTTGTAAAAAACGAAAATGTGCGTATTTTTATGGCCTTTCAGAAAAAAATTGGTTTAGATTTAATTTGGAATCGCTCATTTATATATTTTAGTAACTCACGTCTGTGAATTGTCGCCATTCGTCGTCCGTGAGTGAGCGACGAATTTTCATAACAATATTGGACGGAATGTCGGGAACGGTTGTGCGCGTAACTGGTTTGGTAGGTATATAAGGAATCTGAAGAAGCTGAGTAACGCTGGGCCGGGCTTTCGGATCGTGCTGAAGACACTTGCGCATCACGTCCAGAAGAATCGGCGGTGGTGGTTCGACGTCGTTGCCCGCGGGCAACGCGAACGATATCTTCGGATTTGGATTCGTTATCGCTTGTATCTTCGCCCATTGGGCGCGAATATTGTGAAACGGCGTGTAACCGTAAACCAAACTGTACAGTATACAGCCCAGGGACCACACGTCCGATTTAAAAGTAATCTGTCGTAAATCGTGAGAATTAAACTTTTTTTTTCTTTTTATCAATAACGCACGAAAAATTCATTTTGAAGAAATAAATTAGAATTATTTCAAAAAAAATTTTTATCCGCCGAGTACACATTTATTTTTACGATAATCGAGCACAATCAGGGTCAAAATGACCCTGTCTGACTTCCATGAATTATTATTCTGAATATCTGAATTAAATCGATGTGAAAAAATTCGGGGATGTACTTTTATCATCTTAGAACGTGACGATGCAGTTTAAAAGGGTAAATATTATCATATACTTGAACGAGAAATTATGCAAGAAAAAAAAAAAAGTTTTTGAAAATTTGTTTCGATCAAAGTCACGGTTAGGATGAAATTGATCCAGTGATGATACTTCGGCGGATTAAAAATGATCATTCGACCGATGAAGTTACCTTATATTTGACATTGTGATTCGGCGAATCATCACCGCCACCGATATCGATCACAGCTTCCGGACTTATGTAGTTCAACGTGCCGATCGGAGAATTTTTCACGACCGAAGTCATGTCGGCATTCATGCTCGACGCTATACCGAAATCAATCAATTTGAGCCTTCCTCGGACCAGCAGAAAATTCGCCGGTTTCAAGTCCGAATGAATGACCCCTGTAAAAAATTATGACAATTTATGATCGTGACAAAAAATTATTCACAATCAAACTCGATAGTTTTTTTTTCCTTTTTTTTTTCAAATCGTAAGAAATTGGACAGTTTATTCGTCGAGTAATTACCATTATCGTGAATGTGCTTGACCGCGGTTAACATCTCCGTCCAGTAATAAAGAATCATCGTCAGGGGCAAACGTTTTTTTTCCGACATCGAATGCAACAAACTTCGAAAATCCGTGTCGCCCATTTCCATAACCACGTGGACCATTGGATATTGAATTTCGCTGAAAATTTCATAATTATTTATTTATTATTATCATATAATCGAAAAAAAATCTATAATTATAAATTATATAATTTAATAATTAATTAATTAAGTAATTTAAATTCGCATATACGAGAAAAAAAAATGGTACTCAATTTGAACTGAGAACACCATAAATATGAAATATCTTTGGTGAATAAAAAAAAAAATCTCAACTAAGTTAATTATAAAATTATAAATTAATCACGTACTAATCGAACATTCGTACGACGCATGGTGCTTGTAATTTGTGAAGCATCGATATCTCTTGCAAACATCCCTGAGCGCAATCCTTATCCATGCGTGTCAGATTAACGATCTTAATAGCTCGTAATTCCAAACTCGTGAGATCCTGAACCCGGAGCACGTGACCGCTCATACCCTCGCCGAGTGTTCCGAGAATGAGATATTCCTTGCCCTTGACCGTTATCGTCTCGCCCTGATTGGGGCGACGGATACTCGACGGTACGGACGACTGTACGTTTGCTTTTTTTTGCGGGACATTATTTTTTTCGATGTTGATTGCGGGTGTGGCAGCCGGATTTTTTGGCATAGCCGAGCTGTTCGGTTGTACGGGCTGGGATGCCACCGGTGGGTCGTTGGTTTCGAGCCTGTGCCTCGGTGCATCTGGGCGGCTTTCGTGCGAATCATTTTGTTTTGAACTTGTACCGAGCGATTGTCTCACACTTTCGACATTGCCTCGACCGGCTGGCTCTTCTTCCTTCAACGATAACTTTTCAATCAGAGGCGAGGGATGTCTGTTTTCCTTGTACTCGTGATGACCGAGTTGGTGATGATGCTGCGGCTGCGATTGCTGATGCTGCGGTTGCTGCTGCTGCTGCGTCAGGGGTTGTACGGACTTGTTCGAGGATCTCTCCTTGATGCTTTCCAGCACGCTGTGAACCAACGATTGATCCGAAGATGCTTCGTGATGCTTCGACGAAATCGTCGAGGACTCCGCTGTATGATGCGTGAGTATCTTGTCGCTGTGCGAATGGGGCTGATGATTCACCGCGGACTGCATGGTATCGGCGAACGGCCTTCGCACTTTTTTCTCCTCGGTGCTGCGAAACCATCCGGCTTCGTGGGTCGATGCGGTCGCCGCCGGTGGGACGGTACGCTGCGAATTCAAAATCGACGAGGTCTGACATCGCGCCGAATCGCCGGGCACGATGGTCGAACGGTTTTGCAACGGCGTCTGGGCCATGTGTCGCTGGGACCAATTGCCGAATATCGTTCCGGGCGTGTGAACAGGATTCTTCAAGTAATCCTGATGATGAAGCTTCGAACTTTGGGGCGTTTGAAACATGCTTCTGTGAGACAGCGAAGGCGTGGGGCGCATGGATCCCGACGGCGGATTGTTCTTGATAGGGGTGTCCGACAGAAGATGACCGGCGGTCGTGCCGTGAATCGCGGACGGAAGTTCCGACTGGTGAACAGTGGTAACGACGTGCGATTGTCTATCGTTGGAAAAAAAATTTGATTCGGATGGCTCGGGTTTGGATTTGGCAGGAGCATGACCGCTCGCCAATGAGCTTTCTGACTTTGTGCTTGTCAGACTGTAGGAAGATTTGACGGTCGAACAATACGTCGAATCGGGAGCTCTGAACTTCGCGTTCGACCGGCAATTCGTCTCCATCGACGATTTCGCAGTCGACGAGTTGGAAAAGTAATCGGCGGATGCGTTTTCCAATGGCAAACTCAAAGATTTGTGATTTTCCAATCGCCACTGATCCTGCTCTTCGAAATCGAAGTTGTCGGTGAACTGCAAACTGTCTCTGCCGTAAGCGCGTTCCGTCGCTTCCAGCGGCTGAATATCGTCGCAGTCTTCTTCGTCGCTGGGGTACATGGCCAACAGCTCTGTGACACGCATCGGTCGCAACATCAGTTTGCGACTGGCCAAACTCAGTAGACCCGAATTACCGGTCCGACTGTGACTCTCGCTCAACGACTGATTATCCATTTCCTTGCTCATGATAACGATCCAATGTTTTACAAAATTTCTCTCTCTTCACAATGGGAAAATACTCGAAATTAACAGCCACGAGACCTCAAGTCATGAATCTCTGTTACCACAAATTGTAAGAATCCGAATAGCACAATTTGTTATTGATAATTAAAATGTCCCAAAAAAATATATATATGTATCTATCTATCTTTGTTTTCTCGCCTTTGTTCGCCAAGGTGCATCTTTCGAGGGCGCACACCTGTCATTCGTGATATTTTTATTATTGTCTCGAGATCGTTAGCTCAACCGGTAGAGCCAATGACGATCGAGACACTTTCACAGCGGCACGTTATCTACCACATTTACCGATAACGCACATGACGTTTCGGTGTCAAAATATACGCGTACAAAGCCTCTTTTTATGTTGCACGAATGTCCACTACAAAACTTCGATGTACCGGTTTTTTCGGATTTGTGTTTGGTCGAGGAATTCAAATTTCAATGATCGCGTGCTATTGGTTGAGGCTTCGCGATCATTGGCGTTGAATGGTCCGTTCATTCAACCGGCTGCGAGCGCCCTCCCCGGCCCGCGGCGGTGGCCAACGGACGAGGGCATTGTGCGTGTGTGTTGATTTTTTCCGTAGCAAATACATATATTTGTATATATATATATATACACTTAATTCACACTTGAACGGTTGATATTATTCCTCGGGGCGGTAGCTATAGTTACTGCCCCGGCTGTGCGACTGTGATAAGTCGGGAATTTGCCAGTGGACCAACTTTTTGTCTACCGTTCGTCGATGCGCCATCAGGCGGAGGGCCCCCGAACCCTGCTCACTAGTTAGCTGGTAGTGCTTTGTGCTGCCGTTTATCTGTCCCGAGGCGCTGGCTTATTGAAAACGGTTTTTCAATAACATAACCATCAAAACTTGGAAGGCGCACTTAAATTTATTCGAATTCATTGTGTACAAACTAACATTCTAACTTTCATTGACGCGAAACACAGCCACTCTGATCACGGAGCTATGTTGATACATGGAAGAGAATCAGTAGTGTTCTTGGCTGTGCTTATGAGGCTGGTTGTCTCGATGAACAATGAAAAAATATTGTTATAAAAATTATTCAGTCGTAATTCATGTTGTTTCGACGTTCGATGTCCCTGATCTCCAGAATATCCGTTTTCAAATGGAGTTTCATTATCTCCCGCCATATATCCATTCGATGTTCCTCGTTTTCGATACCCAAACGCAACAATATGTTTTCGTTAATGCGTAGCAACACTCTGCCGGTTATATCGTGCTGAAATGATCGGAATTGTAACAGTCTTCGCTTTGAACTTGTAAATTCAATTGTAGGGAAAAATTATCTTTTGTGTACTCAAACCCAGCATGTAATGATACTCACGTGCAAAAATTTTTCATGGTACATTTGGTAATAATCGCTGCAATGTCTTCTCAACCATTTTTGCACATCCAGCACGTTCCAGAGATAGACCGGACGTGGCCTCGCTGTTTTACTCTGAAAATAATTTATCGCGTAAAGTAATTCGAGCGATCAAGAAAAATGTGTTGATGCTTCGTTTCGCGTCGTACCTTCGGTTTGTTATAAGGACTGACTACTTCCTCCACCATGTTGTACAATTCGACGATAGCGAATTTTTTCTTCTCAGATATTTTCCCAGCAATACGACCGATCGCAGTAGATATTTATAAACAGAAACATAACCCTACTTTTGAGACGTCAAAAAAACAAAATATTCTTCACTGAATTTTCATCGCTTCGGACAACCATGGTGAGCATTGCTTCTCGGAGTTACGATTTATCGCGAAATAAGGGAAGCGATCGGTTTTTGGATCAGTTGTTTTCGTTATTATGTGAAAAATGCTGACATGGGGACGACTAGTTTTCGGTGGTACAAGTTCGAAGAAAATTTAGTTTCGACGACGTCCGGCGGGGGCGGTAACTCCGGCAAGCACATGTCACGGCTGCCCCCATAATCATAGTCAGTCATAGTCAGTTACAACGTGCGTTATTAATCGATCGGAATCATGTCAGTGCCAATAAAATATGCGAGTATCGATACTACCGAAATTCTTGATTTCTCGGGAACGAAAATTCTACGGTTCCAATTTAAGTGGAACGAACCTGAAGAATTCGAATACTTATTTGATCCATTAACGACCTTTTCGCCTATGTTCATGGATCATTTGAATTTTTTTCTATCAACAACTTCGATCAAGAACCTGCAAGAGTACGAGCTTTGTCTTTTACCGTGCGCGATGTCCGAGATGACCGTAAATTATACATTACATTTTTCTGGTCATGAAAGTTGTCGTAGATCAGGATCGTGCCGCAGGATCCCAGCATCCGACATATCAACCAGATATAAATTGGATCCTAGCGAAATTTATTGTCATCCCTCCCCACTGGAATATTTCATTCCGATAGTAGTGTGTCAGATCGTAAGCGCGGATGATGTTCCAGAATTTTCGAACACAATAATGATAAAAATTCCGGAATCGCGAATCTTTGAAAATCTACGAGAATTATTTTACATTATTTCAAAGGCCTGATTTCGCGACTGTGATATCGTACGATAACGTTATCAGTGAACATTTATCAAACAAGTGGAATGGAACGATCGACGATTCTTTTCGTTTTTTTTTTACTAAGTTACTATTCTATATATTTTTACCAAGTATATTATATTTTTTAAAATCGAGTGACTACTTTTTTATGTAAGACTAATATGTTATGTATATGTAATAAGATTGCGTTGCCACGTTTTACGCTGGGTTCGTTACACGGCAGTTGTACAAAGCGATATAGTATGTAATATAAGACTATTTATGAACAAAGGACAAATACGGACCAATCACGTGCACGCAGGTTGGAAAACGCTTCCCCATTGGCCCATCGGCAGTTCGCGATGTTTGGCGCCACCGTTCGAACGTCAAAAGAATCCGCACGCTGATGGAATAGAAGTCGGAAAATTATACCGACAAAACTATAAACAATTTTCATCAGAATTATTGACATTCGATAAATCTTCACAGTGTGTTGATCACAGAGTAGTTTAATTCCTGCAATACAGTATGTACATTGAAATATTAATACAACAATGTCAAGATACAAAGTCATCGGTAAATCATTATTTTTCCAACGATTTCGTAATTACGAACGAATTTTAATACCGCAAAAACATGAAAATAAAATTAATCAAATATAAAAATAATATTTAAAATACAGTTGACACGTTGAAACATTTTTCTTTTTCATTCATTCTGAACTTGCTCGCAGCTCACTCGAATACCATTGACGACGGCAACTTTAGAATCTAATATGTACAACAATCAACCGCGATTTTCGCTCTATGTATTCACTTGAGCTGACTAGAATCGATATGCCCGCGGTATTGACAGCACCAGCATTGTTTCAACCCTTCTAACCCTTCTTCGATAACAGCGATGTTCACAGATTCAAGAAGTTGCAATCTGAAAAATCTGGGAGTCGCGGATATATAAATAATTCAAAATACATCGTCCAAAAACCGAATCGTATTGTTAGAACAACGCTGTCATCTTATTCATTCCTTACAACATTTTTTTAAGATCATAGCCGGTACCACGAGTCACCTAAATTCGTCTCATAAGAGTTAACAAATAAAAATTTCTTTTTTCACAATTGTTCGCACAATTTTCATTATATCTACACTTTATGGAATCAAAAATAAAATAGAATACCGTTGAAGAAAATCAATCGTTTCGATGGTCAAATTTTTGTATCCTGGGAGAAATTTGTTTTTTTTTAGGCTTTGAGGTACAGTTCGATAGTTTCGACCGCTATCGTGACTTTGGCCGTGTGAGGAATCACTAATATTTTTTTTTCGCAGCAATGATTCTTCAGCAATTGGCTGTAGGAAGATTCCTCATTTTAAATTGACACAATTGATCCAGAAAAATTGTCAATCGACTGAAACATTAGCCAAACCATTCCCACAACATAACCGATGACGATTCCATCTGCATATATAGTATGAAATTATAATTTCTTTTTAAATTGTACACCACACAATTCACAAAAAATATCTTCATTCCGTCCCATGTGATTCTTATGAATTGTCGTTAAATACCCGATCTTCGTCCGATAAATATTGTTCTTGTGTTGTATCAATTACCAATAGAAATCCTTACTTTATACAAGCACTCCCGCAGCAATCTCGCAGTTATAAAACAAATTTTCACAAATTCTTCGATTAAGAAAATACAGGACAGACTTGGACAAAAACTTGGGAATTTGTTTTTCAACACGAAAGTTGTCCGATAAGTGGCGTTTTGGCTCATACACATATATATATATATATATATATATATATATATATATATATATATATATATATATATATATATATATATACATATAACAATATTAACTTAAAAAAAAAATTGTGGATTGAGACATCGGACAATTCGAAGCACAACACCGATCACTTCGGGTCTCACGCTCGTCGTTATTCACAAGCACGGTTCTTGATCGCCGATTTTTTCCATGCGTTTGTGCCGACCGGACGTGAACACGTAGAGTTCGGCGGTGCAGATCTCTTTCGACGTGGACGACGTTCCATTGTTCGCGTTAGCCTGATTGCCGTGGCCGTTGCGAAGGCAACAGCCCGTCGTTGTCTGTCCGCGTGACTTGGTTTCGTGGCCGTTGATGGACGTTCGCGATGGGAGCGTGACCCCGCGGTAGAAGGTGGCCGATGCCGGACAACCACCGGAAGCGGGCCTGCGCCATTCGTACCTGTGAGAGGCCCGATAACAGACGCGAGTACCCGCAACAAACTTAAATTACATTCACGAACGAAATATATTCACAATTTCGCAAAACAATATAATCCTAAAACCGTTCTATGTTTTTTTTTCGTGGTACGAAAAAAAAAAAAAAAATTGACCTGATAAGAACGTGAGCGATTGGAAGTGTTTGAAAGTTCATGTTCATTCGCGTTTGAATATTTTTTTCCAAAGCGTTTTTATCGCGCGATCGGTAACCATTGTCATGTTGAATGAAATGTTTTTTTTCTTTTGTTGTAAACCCATTTGTACGATTGTCGAAGTGCGAGGCTATTTTTATCGATAATGGTTCAACGGTACGAAAGAAGAGAACAAAAGGGGTGCTCTTGCCCGGGGGTTCGTCACGAAGAAAGTTTCGCTGCGGAAGAAAAAAACTAACGACAAATCATGATAAAAAACACACGGAAAAATTCAAACGCTTTTTATTTGCATTATTCAGCGAGAAAAAAATTATTTTTCCTCGTGTTATTATTTTACTGAGTGTACTCTTCTGGAATGTTTATTAACGGCCTTTTTTTTTTCTTTCAGGTCGATTCTCCGGGACGTCTACTTTCTATCGGGTTAATAAGAGCGTGAGAGCAACATTTACGTTTCGTCGCTTTTTAAAAATTTTTTTTCCGTCTATTGAAAATAATTATGAGAGAAGATATGATTGATAATTTAAACAATAAATAATTGTAGTGATATCTTCATGTCGCCAAAAATAAATAGATAAATAAATAAATAAATAAATAATTAAATAAATAAATATAATTTTGACATTTTTTTTTGCTTTCTGGGTGTACATGCCCGCTTAGTAGAAGAGATGCGTAATTCACGTATGGGAATATGTTAAATTACACGGGTACCACTGCTAATTGATGTTCGTTCGATCATGCACATAGTGAGAAATTCATAAATCATAAAATTATTGTGACAATTCTGAGCACCTGAAAATGTACCTCAACGATGCTCTCGTGCTTTGGGTCCTGTCCATGTCGAGACTGTCGGTCGGTGGACTGGCCGACCACCTTCTGGATCTGAACGGGCATCTCTGTTGAAACTCACGCTTGAATTTTTCCTTAAAATCACGAGAATCGTTTTTTTTTTTTTTTTAAGTTTAAACATTTTTATATTTCGCTCTATTTCGTCAGACGGTAATACTTACGTTGTAAATTCCATAGATGAATGGATTGTAACAACTGTTTGACATGGCCAGCCAGTCGCAACAAAACCATATAATGTTGATATATCTATATCTGCAATTGCAATAGTTTTAATATATTTTTTTTGCCCGATAGAAATTGTTTTCGGTTTTTCTTCGCTTTGATTTTCACTCACTCGTTGATTTTTGGATACGTCCATTGCAACACATTGTACATCTGTAGGGGAAGCCAGCACACCGCGAAGAGGGCGACTACTATCACTAACATTTTAATAACCTGCGAAAATTTTAACGCACAGTCACGAAAAAAAGAAAAAAAATTCTCACTCGCTTTTTTTTAATAATTCGATGATAATTCGTATCTCGACTTGTGTATTGAAAAAAAAAATTCGGCTCGCTTTTGTATATAATTCAAGTTACAAGAAATATTATAATTCATTACATGCGTACTTGATTTTAAAATAGAAAAAAAACCAATAAGAAAAAAATATTAAATAAAATTGATAAATCATGTTTTTACTGACCTTCTTCTTATTTTTCATGAGATTTGCGTCACGTGAATCCTGAGCATTACCGGGTGCTCTGCTGCCCCACAATTTAACAGCCATGCGTGCGTAAACGCACGATATCACCGAAAGTGGGGTTACGTACTGCAGAAATCCCAAAACCGCGCTGTAAGTCAGCATCGAACGTTCCGACAAGTTCGTTATTTTACAGAATGGCTTGAGATGTGGAGCACGACCCGCTTAAAAAAAAAAAAAAACAATTCCATAAAAATTACGTCGCTCAAAAAAAAAAAAGTAAAATCGTGTCAAGAAAATTTTTCAACAGATTCGTTGCTTTAATATTCAGCGTTCCTTCATCACACCAGCGACGCGACATGCAATTAATTACCTTTTCCTCAAAAGAGTGGTTCAACATTTTAAAAAGACCCTCGATAAAGTAAAAATTCGTTTAAAAAAAAATGAAAAAAAGTAAAATAAAATTTTTTTAAAAATATAATCGAATGACCACAGAGTCGACGTTATATTCGAGATAAATTCTCGTGATAACAACGTTCGCAGGTGGGTTCGCCTCGAGACGGTGAATTTAACAATCGAACAGCTAATTGCCTCCTTCCACGATTCGAAGCTCGGTGGTATCTCGACCAATTTCACCGATGGAGAAATTTCCACGCCCTCTCTCACGTCTTTCACATCCATAACCGAGGCTTCGTCCGTTCCACCGACGACCAATAATTATTCATAAAGCCATTTTAGCTTCGGTCCTTGGTCGTGGGGGGGATGGTCGAGATTCAAGGCTATATCTTGATTTAATTGTCCCGTCGCTCTCGGCTTCACCTCATCCGTGATGATGCCCGCCACAATTTGCATTCGAACATCGAGGACCCGTGGCAAGATGTTTGTCCGCGGCCGACGCAAGTTTGCTTCACAGTCCGCGTTCGCACTCGCTGTCGCCCGAATAAATGCGAATTCGATCGAAAGCAATTCGGTTTGTATTTGTTGTTTTTTTTTTTGTTGCTTTCTTTTTTTTTCTATCCATCGGTGAACAAAAGCTTTCGAGTATGCGCGACAAAGCACCGAACGAAGTGATTCTATCTACGCAAATGGTTCTATATGTGTGTGCAACACTCGATCCGAATGCATCGCATTGTCGCTCGCGCAAACTTTCCATTGTTTGCCCGTTGTCAGTGTGTGATATGGAAATTTATCCACGAATTTATCGTAAGACTTGTTCGATTTTGTGAGTCGTAGTGAGCTTCGTACTTTCCACGTGAATTCGGGCTTCAAAGTCGAACGGATCGCTTCCGGGTGGGGCTGGGAATTCGGAACGAGCAAAGTTTCGAAGGGTCTACATTCCGAAATGGGCAATGTTTCGAACGTACAGAATTCCGAACGACTGACCAGCGGTTTCTCACATTGCCCGACTTTCGAGCTTTCCCACGCGTAAACTATCGGTGTTGGATGTATACCGTCGAGGACTTTTTTGTCGGAAATTCGATTCTCTGAAACATTGTTTATGTGAACTTTTGGTGTATATGGCGTTGTTTAGCCGGGAAGATAAAAATGTATTGATTTTCTTGTTGTTTTTATTTTTTTTTTTGCGACAGTTCAAAGGGTGTGTAACCCGTTGAATTGAAATTTGTATGATGTTATCGACGAGTTTTGAAAGTTTTTTGCACTGATTGTAAATTTTTTTTTTCCCAAAGTTTTTGAAATATTCGAAAAATTGAAACGCTTCATTTTTTATAATTATTCAATAAGGACCACCCTAATATATACATGTTCTGAATTTTGACAGGTCGAAGCATTGTCATTCGAAACATTGCTCGTTCTGAATTTCGAACCTCACCCTCGCTTTTCATGACATCTTTCACACGAGTGCTTCAATGTGCAAGCTGGAAAAATCGTTTTCACGCGTTTTTCTCATAAAATTCACAACATACGAAACGGTACTCGAACTTACGCGTGTTATCTTCAACCATGATGACTCGTAGTGCGGCTGCCGTGGGTGCGGCCAACGCACCAGCTATCAACCAAATTCCGGCAATGACGACCTTGGCCCGAAGCTTACTGGGTCTCGCGCTGTAAACAAAATTTCACTTCCCAATTAAGTACCATTATTATTATTATTATTCAATGCTTATCACAACATCAACGAAAATATCTTCGACAAATTATTTCATAATCTTATTTTTCCGTCGATCAAACGTCATTCAATGTCACCTTGTTTTTTTCGGTTATGCTGATAAGCTCGCGCGCGGTGACCCTTCGCGCGTCAAAAAGCTCAACCACCACAAACCGTTGGTCTCAACTAAATGCGAATACCACGTAAACACATTTATTGCAACCGCTTGCCACATTTTTTAATATTATTGTGTCTTGAAACTCCAGACCTTTCGACCTGTTATTTTTGTTTGTTTTTTTTTTTTCACCAGAGCTTTCGAGCTTTCCACACTCGACCGTCCCCGGTTTATTCTGGTGGTAATATCCGCTCTCGGCTAAACTCGTTAACCTCGATTCAATGCCACGGACGAAAATTCTAAGGCGTTAATGGTCCAAGTCGCGGTTCGAACGATCGTAAATTGGAACGTACAACACCACCAACCAACCAGCCTCGCAAAAGCTTCCCTCATCGTTTCAACCGACTATCACAAACACCCGCCAATTGCGCGTCTGATACTTTTTACAAATACATTTTTATTTCCTCGTCCGATCTTCAGTCCATCACTCAACCAGACGAACTAAACGTCGTCGAAGGTCGTTGGAGCTTTTTTTTTATGGTGCACGTGGCCAATGGCCGTTCGTCGGAGAGCGATCAATTTTTTTTTATTCGATCGGGGATGCGGAAGAACAAATAATCAAATAAATCGTGTGTGCAAAATGTTTTTTTTTGTTTTTTTTTGCCCCGAAACTGACCTCAGAGGTTTGAGAATAGCTCGATGACGATCGACCGCGATGGCTGTGAGAGTGAACACAGACACGTTGACGCACAGCACCTGGACGAAGGGACAGAAGGCGCACATGAAGTGCGGCAAGTTCCATCGTTGTAGCAAAGCCGCTTGAAACTGACAAATAAAATTTTTTCGTACGGTTAGACAGCCTAAAGTTAAAAAAAATTATATATATATACATTATAAATTAGTATGTGTTAAGAAATACTTTTATGTTTTTTTCTTCGGTCTTGCGGTCTCGAACGTTAGTGGTTGGCCTAAAAAAAACTCTCTTAAAGAGCAAACTCGAAAATACTCATTTTTCACCGATTTCAATGCAGGTTCCGCTTTTTCGATTAAATAACACACGAAAAAAAACAATCTTTTACGTGTTAATCAAAGACATAATCGAATTCGTAAAAGCGGAGTCTCTAGATACAGTTCGATTGGGCTTAAATTTTCAGCAAACTCTAATCTATACACAGTTTATATATTTTTAATTTTTACTCGATTTGGGGTGGTATTATCGTTCGATTACCGATATTTCGTTATTCAAGAGATCGGGAGCCTGA
The DNA here is from genome assembly GCA_963662125.1 of Diplazon laetatorius. NCBI lineage: Eukaryota > Metazoa > Arthropoda > Insecta > Hymenoptera > Ichneumonidae > Diplazon > Diplazon laetatorius. Next base: position 3,382,908 of record OY759155.1, on the reverse strand, counting down.
GATCGAAATCAAAGTCGGCAGTGACGTCAATGAACATCGCGAAGCTTTGACGATCGAGCGACTCAGCGGCTCACGACTATTCCATCAATATCTCATTTGCCAACTTTGATTTTACGAACTAATGTTGGTTACGATGTATATATATATATATATGAATACAAATGTTTCGTGTGAGTGAAGGCATCAGTGCCGAATTCAATCAACGTAGGACGAGGCGCGTCCACGTGTGCGTTGGTCCATTAACGTACCTGAAAGGGAATGGCAAAGAGACCAATGACGATGTCAGCCAGTGCGAGATTGGCGATGAAACAATTGGTGACACTCTGCATGCGTCTGGACGTCGCGACGATCCACATTACCGATGAATTTCCAACGACGGCCAAAACCGATATGCTACCGTAACATATGCTCAGCAGTACTATTATACCCGCCGGTACGTCGTACAAGTAATCTGAAATCGAATAATCACGAATCAACTATTTTTAGATTTTTTTTTCAATACGTGAACATACGATCGAGGTATTCGATATGTGGTTTTGATTGACGGATTGGGGGTTCGTTTAATAAAAATGTATTTGAAATATTTTTTTATACGTTAAAAATATGAAATATGAAACTCATTGCGAAATAATAAGTCACGAAATTAAACATAATTATGACATGAATATAAAAATATTAATTGTTTCATGATCATTGGACATATCTGCTTAGGTGGTCCCATGATAATTGTTCCATGATAATTAATGTTTTTATAATTATGTTAAATTTCGTATTTATTATTTTACAATAAATTATTATTTTACAGTAAATTTCATATTTCATATTTTTAATATGGCTCATAATTCATGATCAAGCAGTCGGAAAAGTATATCAGAAGTATACCATTTCCTGATCAAAGTCATATATCGAATACCTCGATCGTATTTTCATGTGTTTCCAAAATATAATTTAATTATAAACGCACATAAATATATTAAAAATATACGTGTTTATATATAATAATTGAAAAACAAATTATCATTTCATAGCTCATTCCCGTTTTAATTAACTTAAATTTTTTTGTTGCTTGATCGAGCAATTGTTTCAACATGGACGTGAGTTTTTATCGTTGTCTATGTTTTAACGACTTCTCGTTAGTTCGACGATCAACTTGATGCATCATAAATTCATAACGCAGCAGCTGATTATAATTAACTACGAGTTCACAGTTGTTCCACTTCGTGCAAATTTGCGAAAAGTTCGATTCGATACGCCAACGTCGTGGAACAACCATTTTTTTCCCCAACTTGGCGACACCGTTAAACATTGTCGAAACATTCGTGGATGCTGTCGTTTTGTGCTCATATATATATTGCTCGTCGGTCGCGCGGGTGTCTCACGTATGTGTGACGTGTACGGAAATGCACGTTGACGACAAAGTTGTCGAGTCAAGCGGGGAAGCCTGCGACTGGCGAACGTAGGAAGACCCGAATGGCATTCCTATGTACCTTGTTTTGTTTTGTATTCAACTATTAAAAAAAAAAAAAAAAAAAAAAAAAATCGCCCACCTACGAAAAAAAGTTGAAATTTGCAATCTGCTTCATCTGAATCGTGGGTGGTGCACGAAGCCCGTCAATGAGAAAGCAATTTAATTTTTTTTCAATACTTTGGCTTTGGAAAATTCCTCATAGAGGAATTTTCGTTGATCACTCACTATTCAGAGAAATCAAATTGCAAGTTTCAAATTGAATCATGTTTTGACATTTCAATATTGATCCGTGGGTATATAAGACTTGAATGTCACCGCAAGATCAAACGCTCGAGTGGATTTTCACTAAATTTTATACGAAATTGCCCTGATCATTGATTCAAGTGTATCCAGAAGATTTAAACACGGCAAGTCAAATATTTTTCAATCGGCAAAGGTTGAAAATTGAAAAACTCGAATACATGTGAAATCCAATCTGTTTTTCCGATTTTTTGAAAAATCTAAAATGTCAAGAAATTACTAAATCTAAAATAAAATATTATTATTATTATTATTATTATTATCATTTTATATTATATATAATATGTTAAATTATTAACACTATTTGAATAATTTATATTTTAAAAATATAATAATAATATATTTCAATATTTAAATATATAACAGTGTTTATAAAATAAATAAAAAATCGATCGAAGTTGCTTTTATTATCGTCTTTGCGATTGGGACTTTTTTCGATCTTTTTTTTTTTTGTCTCATCATTCGCCCGCGGGGTCTTGGGTTAGTTCTCGGGGTTGTGTGTGTGTGTGTGCCTGTACGTATTTTGAAGAAAAAACGAGAAAACTTTTTCATGAAAACTGTGATACGAGATTGGGTGCCAGTATGTGCCGTACCGTATTCGTAGATGACGGTGCTATTGTTATTGTTAATCCCGTACGTCGAGTTGGACGCAGACGGCCAATTCGTGTCGGGACCTCCGTCCTCCGGAGACCACGAGCCGTTCATCCTGCGGTTCTCCAGTTCTGTAACATAGATGGGCGAACGTTGATATACATATATATATATATGTGTAACCCTTGTGAATGTTACCCACGTATGGCCAAGATAGTACATACGGCGGCCCCTCACTATCTGAAGAGCCGTCGACTATCGTTATGAATTCAGCATGCAGCTGCTGCTGCTATACACAGCTTCAATAATTCAGCCACTGTGGTCCCTAGGACTCTGGGATATTGTATTACGGTGTTGAATCGACGAATCCGCGAAATAACGTGTCGAATTTTTCAAACCCTTCAAGATTCACCGCTTAGGGAATCGATTTTATATTTTCAACCAGTCTATCATGAAATAATAAAAAGGTATCTGATTTTCGAGAATAAGTCATGAAGTTTTTATGGTGCACATGTCTGGTTGTTTGAAATTGTTTTGACTTAATATTAATGTATTCATATAGAAATATCTCATCTTAAATATCTTCATATAGGTATGTATTTTATATCTAATAATTGTAATAAAATAATCATATATATATATATATTAATATAATAATAATTAATAGTAAAAGTGTCATATCAATATTTATTTACCATTTTTTATTATTTTCCATCTATTTATTTATTACAAACCAGTCGTAATTTTTATTGTGATTTACGATCAATTCGAATTCGATAAAACATCCTCCGAAGATAAATAAATAATTCAGAAAAAAAAGATATAGCTCGTAAAAAATAAAAATTCAATGTATAAAGAATTTTCCTAATTCGAGCTTTTTCACAGTCATACGAGACGTTTTTTCGACTCCCTGATTAGAATACGAAGTGTTTGAAAATCGTTTTAATTGATGTTTGGTCTTTGATTTGAAAAAAAAATTACAACATTCTTGAATATAGACGTTTTTGGGCGTATGATAATTACTTATCTTCGAAATCGTAATGTACAACATAGGCTTGTCGTTCGATAACGTTTATGGGGGATCGGCTTGTAACCGGATATTCTCCACAGGGGATGTGTACATACGTGGAAGAGTGTGGGCGGGGGGAGGGGGTAGGACTATCCGTTTGGCAAATGGCCGAACGATGTTTCCGTGGATGTAGTAAAACAGCGAATACAACCTTTTGTTGTACACCATCACCGACACTGTACACACATGCAACAAAACTTAAGTCCCACTTTGCTCATAGGTCCAAAAAGCTCCGAACATTGATGAAGAAAATTGGATCGTTTTTCCGATCACCCCTGTTGACCCCGAAGTCGTGAAACGATTTTTCTCTTCACCCAAATTGCGATATATTCCTCTTCGCTCTGATAGCACATATATATGTATATATTGTCGTATCAAGTCAATTTGGCCGGGTTCATTCTTGCCATCGACGTCGCGACAATACACAACACGACTCTTTAACCCCTCGGCCGACGATTTAAGTTACGAAGGAGTGTGCTATATATTAACAGGAAGTTCGGTCACGCTCACACCTAATCGATATTAACCCTGTTCCTGAAAAAGGATGTCGGATTAATCCTGCTTTTTCAAAATTTTTATAGTAAATGTAATTAAAATAGTTGGAAGCATTTGATAAAAATGCTTGTATTGTGAAACCTTCAAAACTTATGTTTTATGATAAAATAATAAAATATGATATTCACAAATAAACTTTGATAATAACTCAAGTAAAAAAAATTATATATAAAGTATATATGGGATTGGGCATATATAGTTTGTCTATAGATTATATATAGACTGTATATAGTCTATATATAATTTTTTCACTTGATTTATTGTCAAAGTTTATTTGTGTATATCATATTTTATTATTTTATCATAAACATTTTGATCAAATGCTTCCAACTAGTTTATATATAGAATATATATGAGGTATTCCACCCCATTTCGAACGGTCAAAAAGTTTTGCACTCCCGAAAAAATTGAAATTTGGTCAAATTATTCAATTAGACGAAAAAAAGTAGTGTGAATTTTTTCAGATTTTTTGGATCGCATTTTTTTGAGTTTTTCAACATTTCAAAATTTTCTAAATAACGTTATATATTGAAAGCATACGATTAAACAGAAAAATGTTTCAGACAAAAAAGTTGCAGTTTTCCATAAACTTTGTGAAAACATTTTTCTTGGAATTTTTCGAGTTCAAAAAATGACCATTTTCATCAAAAATATACGAAAATAATTTTTTTCGGTCGGTATGTCACCTTCGATTTATCTCAAAAAATTCCTGAAAATACTCTGAAATGTGTAAAATACACACGTATTTTTTTTGTCATGGCTCGATTAGTTGTTCCTAAGCTATGCTTTGGTTTATTGATAATATTTATTAAAGTTTTTTTGGAAAAATCCATTATTATGGAAAATCATAATCTCCCGAATTGTTTTTCTCAAATTTACAGATGAAAGAACATTTACAATGATGATATTAATGTTTTGGAGCTTATTGGAGCATAGATAATCGATAACGTAGATGGAATCGAGATTTAAGCGAGTGAAAGCTGTACCGAAGACCCAAAAACACCTTTGCATTATACCAGGACCGGATGGGATTCTCCAATGCAAAATATATTCGCTCGCCACGGACTTCGTAACTCACCGAGTCTGGAAAAATAAATAACTCGCAACGATCTGTTTATGCTTCACTTTTTCCCAGTTCTTACGTTGTGATTCATTTACACAACAATAATAAAAAAATATGATGTTAGGACAGAAAATTATTCACTTAATCATTGAATTTTTTGAACGAGTGATTATAGAGCGTAGCTTTCGAACGAGTTCAATGGAGTTCCATCTACGTTATCGATTATCCAATAAGCTCAAAAACATTAATATTATTATTGTAAATGTTCTCTCATCTGTGAATTTGAGAAAAACAATCCGGGAGATTATGATTTTCCATAATAATGGATTTTTCTAAAAAAACTTTAATAAATATTATTAATAAACCAAAGCATAGCTTAGGAACAACTAATCGAGCCATGACAAAAAAAATACGTGTGTATTTTACACATTTCAGAGTATTTTCAGGAATTTTTTGAGATAAATCGAAGGTGACATACCGACCGAAGAAAATTATTTTCGTATATTTTTGATGAAAATGGTCATTTTTTGAACTCGAAAAATTCCAAGAAAAATGTTTTCACAAAGTTTATGGAAAACTGCAACTTTTTTGTCTGAAACATTTTTCTGTTTAATCGTATGCTTTCAATATATAACGTTATTTAGAAAATTTTGAAATGTTGAAAAACTCAAAAAAATGCGATCCAAAAAATCTGAAAAAATTCACACTACTTTTTTTCGTCTAATTGAATAATTTGACCAAATTTCAATTTTTTCGGGAATGCAACACTTTTTGACCGTTCGAAATGGGGTGGAACACCTCATATATAGATTATATATAGACTATATATAGTCTATACATAGTCTATGTATAATCTATATATGCCCAATCTTATATATAGTTTATAGGTAGATTATATATAATTTTTTCACTTGGGAATTGAACGAACACATGAAAAAATACTTTGAAGAAAAAAAAGTATAACTTTCGGAATACAGTAACAAAATTTCATGACCTAAATCTTTGATTCAAACTTCAGAGTGTACCTTTTCGAGAAACCAAATATTGCGATATTATTGTTTTTTTTAATGGGTAATGGTTGAAATTTTGGCCTGGGTCAAATCGACCCACCTTTTCAGGAATCGGGTTAAATTTTCGTTTCAATGACATTACACGAAAGGGTTCGTTCAAAAGCTTGTGAGGAAATATATATTTCAACGTACCAATGTGGCCCCGAACTAACACGTAACGTTTTGTTCAAGTTAGACCGAATTCGTTACCACGAGTCTCAAACGTTGTTATCATCGAGAGGTTAACTACTGAACGGTAAAACGATTTTACATTATACTTTTTCGAATTAATCTTTCAAAACTTTCCGGCGATAGAACGTCGGATGGATGACAATTTATTTTTGGTATTGTGCGACCCGATCAGTTAGATAAGATGTGAATTTTTGATTCGGTCGGTCGTTCGTTGTTGAGAAAAAAAAAACTGCTGTACAGTTGTTACGAAGTTTGACTAGTTTTCGAATAGACACGATTGAATTTTTGCGAGTGGCTCTGCCGGTTGGAAAATTTAATTTTCTCTTATCGCTCGTGTGAGAGCAACACTTGTGGAATCTATTGCTGAGCGTTACCAAAAATTCAAGCTTCCACATCACAAGACAGGTGATTTTTGTAAACGCTGATCAAACGTTGATTCCGTGTTAGGAATATAATTTTAAACACGTTTCAGGTGAAGGCTCGCATATGTTGGACTTACATTATTACTATTATTAGTCTTGTTTTTTTTTATTGTACCGTAAAGATTAAAAATCTATTTTCAATGAGCAATGGTGAAAGTTATTACGACTTTTGAAAAAAATCGTCGAATCTACGTCCATCGCAAAATTCCTTTCAAATATAAATTGTTAAAATTGAAGCTCGGTTGTTCACGAAAGTAATACATTTTTTACGTTGTTTTTTCCAAATGGCAAACAAATCCACACCTGACTTCAAGGCAAGCTGATTAAGTTTATTCATAAACTCAACAGCCAACGCACAATCTCGGCAGACATAATTTTACGATATTTTTTTATCGTCATTTAACAAAATTAAATAAAAATAAATATATTTATATGTTTACATGAAAAAATTAATTTTTAAATAAAAAATATGTTTGTATCAAAGAAAATATATTTTTAATTTATTGATGGATGTTTGAAAACGTGTGAAAAAGAGTATTACGAAGCTTGAGAAAAAATAAAACTTTTCGCGACAGTGGAATTACTATTTGTTATGAAAAGTTTCGACTGTGAGGCAGACGCGACGTGGAATCTGATAAAGATTGTTCGGGGCTCGGATATTTCTATTATAAATGTATCGCAGCAACGTTGTAATATAGGTCAACTTGTTTTTTTCGTTTTCTTTTTTCATCTATATAAGACACTCACCGATAAAGTTGCAAAAACAGTGCACAGTTTAAATTGAATTTGGCAGGCGAGCTACACCAAAGGACAATACATTCATTGTGCAAACTTTTAACCGTTATTCGTTTATTGTGAAACTCGAATTCCCGACTAATTCAATGATTATTCAGGGATGCTTTTTTCGCCTGTTACCGAACAAACAGTTGAACAATTGAAATCGAAGCTGAAGGACGTTGATCAGCCGATGGATCGATAATTTTTTAATTTTTGAAAGTATCACTATCGCTGAATTGGCGAGTCGTAAATCATGGTCTGCTACGTTATATTTACACAGAAGGCAAATTTTCAACGTTTTAACAATGTGAATGTTAATTCGCAAATGGAATCCACAAATCTAACAAGGACCACACGCAGCCAAGTGAAAAGTAGAACCAGCGACTGGGAATCAGCCAATTAATCGGTTGAACGGTGCCACTTGAAATATCATTCATACGTGAATTGTTTCCAGATTGTTCGCAATTATTCGGTATTTTTCCTCCGTACATTAAAAGAAAAAAAAAAAAAAAGAATCTCCAAAATCACTGATATTATCGAAAATTCCTCATAATCACATCACGAACGTTGCTTTCGATGTGAATATAATTCAATTCGTTCGAAAATTTCGTTTTATCTTCGTTTTTATTTTATCTATATCTATATCCATATGTTTATTTTTATTTAATTGGTTTTATTAGTCGATATCTTTATCTTTATTCAATTGATTTTTGGTTTTTAGACAATCGATATCTTCATCTTTATTTAATTGGCTTTATCATTCTCATGAAAATAATTAAATTTCATGAACAAAAAATTATCAACGAAACTTTTTTTTTTCGAAACAATGTAATTGCATGGGAAGCGAATTTTCGTGGCAAATTGGTCGCAATTCTTGTTCACCGAGGTAATAACGGTTCGTCACGGTTTTCGACGTAATCGCTTTGTTCACGTCGTTGCTCGTTTAATTAACACGCTTGTGATAACTGTCGCAACGAAGTAATTAAAATATGTAAAAAAAATAAAAATAAAAAAACGCTGAGTTACGAACGTGAAATTCGAATATGCATGTAACGAATAAACATTCCATCGTGTTTTTCAGAGTTTTTTTTCGGGTAACATCATGGTGATATCCGCGTACTCGAGTACCGAGATCTTTGACGCGGAAATCGTAGGTCGACGGCGTGTTTTATCTGGCGAAGGGAAAATACGTTGGGGAAAAAAAAAGTGGACCGACATAACTCGTTCGGCAATACTCCGCCGGATGAAATTCCGTACTTCGCTGACGTCGCCGCATGACCGTTGCACTCTCGTCTCCCCCTTTTTTTTTCGTCGAATGTTCGAATTTAAACCGTCGCGATTTTTCGTGGGAAAATGCGATGAGTTGCACGTTTTTTTGACATTCATATATTGGATGATATTTTTGTTGTTTCGATCGTGGAATCGTGTTATCGAGTGTGTCGTGACGAAGGTAGTGATATACCATCCGAGTAAAAATGTAAAAAGTATGTATGAACTGTTTGAAATTGAAAAAAATGAGAAATAGTTTCGCATATGAAATTGGACATGTTTTTTTCTATATATAGACACACACACACACGATGTGCAATGTATAAACATTTGATAAATATTCATAATATTTACCTTTATGGAATTTATGTATAATCTTGATATTTTTAACTGATAATCATATTTATGTGGTTGAAAATATATTTATATTTCATGTAAATTGAATGAATATTATGTATACCATGACAAAATTCACCCTCTCTATTGTAACAATTTTTTATACTATTTGTGTATTATATAAAATAAGAAACATATTAAAAAAAAACATTATCCATGAAAATAATTTTTTAATATTGTTCCACTGGTTTCTGAATTCTTCAATACTATGTATATTGCATATATTGTGTATTTCAAATATATATATATATATATATTATATATCCAATTCCATGTTTGAAGTTGCCCATTTTTAACACAGTTCACATACATATTATTTTTTACCGATTTTGGTGGTAAAGAAAAAAGTGTGTCAAACATGTAAAGCTTCAGATTCATCGAATAATCGAATAAGTGAAATTTATTCGATGATGCGTAAATCCGGTATAACGCCATGAGCATTATACATCGTCAGTGATGCGGATGATTACGAGTGGTCGCGATGGCCGAGATGAAGAGTGGAGATGTCTCAGAATTATGTATATCGTAAAAGCCGTATGACAAATTTTCGGACACGTGATGTTGCTGCACTTAGGCTCTGTACCGAGACTAGACTCCGACGCTTTGGACTCCGGAAACGTTGTCGCAAGTGTTTTATGGTAAATTGTTGTGGTCCGAGGCGTGTTTTTCTATTGCACATTAAATGTACCAGATGGGGAAGGCATGTCAACCGGAGTCTTGTGTGTGTGTGTGTGTATGACAATGCACAGCGCAATCGTTCCGAAAAGATTTTAAATATGTATGTCGCGGTAAAATCTTTTCCAGGTGTGAACCACACGCTATAAACATTTTTTTCTCAAACGTTACTTCGAACATTAAAAATTACCGTAACCACACGTGTGTGTCGGTTTCATCGACACGTTTGTGCGTTAATAATTAATTTTAAACGGGACGGACGATTGTTTTGAAATTTTGCACGTTGTTTCGAAATCATAAGAGCTACTGGCTGTAAAAATTTCATAATTTTCTTGATACTCTGACACATGTGTCATACATCCTCAATCGAAATGATTGGTCGATGACAATTTTTCCATTTCATTAGTAAAATGATGAAAATCCCCCAAATTAATGTAATTAAAAAGAAAGAATATTATATTATATGATATTGGTATAATTCGAATCATTTAAAAAATATAAATTTTAATTGAAGTATAATACTTTTCTTTGGGGAAAAAAACGATGAGGAATAAATAACAAATTTATGGAATCGCGAATTGTGTGAACACAATGATTGTTCTTTCCTTCTTATTTTATGTATATCATATAATGTAATAAAAAAAGGAAATTATATTATATAATATTAATATAATTCGAATCGTATAAAAAATCTAAATTTTAGTTGAAGTATAATACTGTTCTTTGGTGAAAAAAACGATGAGGAATAAATAACAAATTTATGGAATTGCGAATTACGTGAACACAATGATTGTTTTTTTTTCCCTTCTTGTTTTATGTATATCATCCGATTTCCAATGTCGGTTACAAACCGCATAGATTACGAAAACGACGCGCCTCGGTTCAATTTCTTATTCACACGTGCTTATAAATACAAGAGTGTGACGAAAAATTATCAGATCTTTTGGTCCAGTGTTAAACGGCCGTACACACAACCTCGATTCGATCTTCGTAGGCCTATATACGTGCCCGACCGTAAGTCTCGCTCGGTTACTCACACAATCGTGTAGGCATCGATTTTAACGGCCAATAGTCACGCGATTCTTCCGTGACGATCACCGAAGATCGTGTCTACGGTTCGGACACCAATGAGAGCCTTCGTTCTACGCACAATTCGTCCCGAAACTTGAAAAAACGTCTTTGCGAAACGGGAATTCGGGGATTTTTCGGACATATCCGTGTTCACGAGTCATTCGTCTTATCTTCGTCGGAGTAACCCAAATTTTTCGAACGTCTATGTTTAGCCGAAATTTGACATTCAAACGATGTGACGAACTCGAAAAAAATAAAAACACGACGGCTCTTCGAATCCGTGACCGTGACCGAAATTGGAAAATTTTGAAACGGAGATTTATTCATGATCGCTGGGTAATGGCATTGTGATACGGTCAGTAGATAGGGACCCGAAAGATAAATGGGTCAGATGGACAGTATCGCCGATACGTTCCAATTCGCATTTGAAGAAAAAAAAAACGTAGTTCGGACGTCGTATTCGATTTTTATGACCCTGCATACCTTTTTTTTTCATGCATCATTTTTGAAAAAAATGCTATTTTGATATTGATCGAGCTGATTTTTTTTTTTTCGTTTTATTGGAATTTTTTGGCAGTCTTGTAATTTAGAGTTTGACATTTATTTTTTCGAATGAAGTCGTCAAATTGCATTTCTGTATTGAGAGAAAATATTTATTTCTTCGATCAATTTTTCCAATCGATCAATTTTCATAATTGAAGAATAAATTATTAGTTTAACATACTCAAGAATAATCTTTACCTATAAAGATAAACGTAATCGATTATTTTGATTGGAGTTGTTTTGACCGTTAAATGATTTTTGGCGTTCTACGGGTTTTGGGCGACGGACAAATCGATAATTATCATTAATTGTATTAAAAATATATCTTTAATTTTTTTTCCATTTATGAATTTATGTTCGGAATAAAACATATTTTTGTTGCCCAATTAATTTTGTAAATTTATGTACGTTTTACATACGTTTGTCCAAAATTTAGAAGATTCGACATGCCGAGAAATATAAAATCCAGAACGAAAAAAAAAAAAAAAAAATAAAAAAAAATAATGCGACCCGTTCGAGAACACATAGCGCGGAACTGATAATATTTCGTGTCGGTGATGACGTACTTTTGAAAGATTCGGTCACGATAAGAGGGTATTCATAACCGCTGCCCTAGCTATATCCGTGTCCCGGCGTAAAAGGGATAGGACAAAGAAAGAGCAAAAAAAAAAAAAGAAATAGAACGAGCCACAAAGCGACGAGGATAAAGTTGTTGTTCTCCATCTACAAGCTACCGTGAACTTGTGCTTCCACCCACGCACCTCAACCGTGAACTCTCGCGTTAAATTTTCACTCGTGTCTTTTCCTCACCGAGTTGCCGGACATTTGAGTTTCAGATTTCACTGACCCAGTGAGTCGACACGAAAATCTTGGATTTTCAATACACGACCTTGAACTGAACGACAGAACCGTTGGCTGAATATTTTTAACAATTTTTGAGAAAAAAAAAAAAAAAAAAAAAACATGGAGGTCATCGAATATGATCGAACGAGTAAATATTAACTGTATTCTCGTGACGAATACAATCAGTCGGTTGTACGTGATTATTGCGACTTTCATCGTCACTAATGAGCGGACGAGCTTTGTGGGATATCCAATATTCAAATGACGCGTCATATTCATCAAATCAAATCAGTATATCGTTCTCAAATATATATGTAGATTATTTGATTTGTCCGAGTGATTTGATATCCGATGGACAGAGACCGAACGGAGCATTATGCAATCATTGTTTGTTCGGAACGACAATTATTTACGCCCTGATAATGAGCCTGACAATTTTTAAAAAATTTTTTAACAATTTTGAATTATCACAATATCTAAAAAATGAATTATTCAATCAACCAATTTAATTCAAGCCGATAAATGTCATCTTGTCACTATTATGTTTAGTGATTAGTTATTCAGAAATTAGTAGGTCTGTTACCAGTTTGAGAAACCTTGGAAAGATAATTGATAATTGCAAGTGAATCACCGTCGGAACAATACATAACGTCTGTCCAATGTTTTGATAAATAAATTGTTATCGATTTACGATATATTTCGTCGTGCGTTATTCGTTATCGTCGAATTTGTCTTTTTACCGGTTGGCGATAACGCAATTACGTTTCATGAGTCAGGTTATCTGGCATTGTATTCATTTTTTTTATTGTACACGATCGAACGAAATTAATACGAATTATTTACCGAAATTTATAAAATTGGATCCGATGAGACCGAAGATAGTTTGGAAATTTTCGGTTCGCCCTCATCGAACCCTCATCCACATCTTCGTCGCACACTATTCGCGTCCTCTTTTATTTACTACCGTTAATCATCAATTAACCGAGAACACCACACTTCACCATATATTCACACAAATATAACACAAATTTCCCAACTCCGATAATTATTATTATTATTGTTATTATTATTATTATTATTATTATTATTATTATTATTATTATTGTTATTATTATTATTATTATTATTATTATTATTATTATTTTTGCAATCCACTAGATCAAATTCTATTCTTATGCAATTCGCCTCTTAATTTTAATTTATACAATTAATTGTCAATCGAATAGTCAATAATAATCTGTTGCACAAAGTTTTTTCGAAATTTTCGACAATTCATGAAAATTCACACGACGAACTTTGTTATAACATAATTATTATAGTTTACACTATTTGAGTATTGAGACAAATTTTATTTCTAATGTTATTGTACATTTTAAAAGTTCATTGACTCCAACGTGATATCCATTTATTTGGTAAGGGTTATTTTTTTAATAAAAAATATTTTTTTTCTAATTTTTATTATCATTCATGAATACAGATAGCTCGAAAGCGTATCTCGTGAAAAAAATTGCGATGAACACAATTGCGGATTCGCGTGATAACAAAAAGCTCCGTTCGAGTACCGCGCGTGTCGGGAAGCCGCGACGAAATGCGGGCCGGTTTTCGCCCGGAGCGAGCAGCGAACCGACGAGTTTTTCCCGTGACACACACGCCGCGCACGCTTTCAGCGTTGAAACCTGCGCCTTGCGATGTGCTCGTGGCGGTCTCGAACCCTCTGTGACTGTGGGTTACGATTACAGGACTATTCGACGTTGCAACGGCCCTACGTGTCCTGGAGGGATCCCGATGATCGAGTGACCGTCGGACGGAAGTGGACACACGTGCAGAAATGGGCATTCGGTTGATGGGAAAAAAAAAAGATTTCGGTACGCACACGTGTCGAGTCATTTTTATTCCGGGACGGAAATCAAAATGTTTGAGTATTCGATTTAAAAAAAAAAAAAAGCTATTGGGTTTAACGACGTGACGTGATTGCGAGAGTTTCGAGTGTTTGATCGATTTCGTACAACCGATAAATATTTACGAGTCGGAGATTGAAAATTAAATATTTTACAGACGGATTATAAAGTGCTCTTCTGTGACTTGATGAATTTCTGTGAATTCGTTTTAGTTGCATGCGACACACGACCGTCGAGATTGCAGGTATTTTTTAATTAGCGTACAGCGACCACTTTTGAATGAAATACATATGAAATGCACACAAACAAATGGGGAATTTTTGTTACAATTTTTTAAGATAATTTCACAGATTTTAATTTTTTTTTAATGGGTTAATTGGAAAAATATTAAATGTAAAATAGTATTCATTTCTGATAGTTGAGTGATCTATTTCCAGTAATTTTTTCATCATATGCACACAAACAAAATGGTGAGTTTCGTTTTTTAAATTTTTTCCCATAATTTTACAAAATTTTAAATTAAAGAAAAAGTAGAATTGAAAAAAATATTATAAATATTAATACGTTTTTATTCTTACAAGTTGAGTGACCTCTTTCCGTCGATCTTTACATAAAATCGCACACAAACTAATATGCTTTTTTGTGTTTGGAATTTTTTTCAATAATCTTACCAAATTTTAATTTACATGAAAAAAAAATGAAATTCAAAAAATACTTAAATATTCAATTTTCGCAAATGATGCAGCCTCATCCCGTCTCTTAGCTTTCTTCATACAAAATCGACGATGTTTCCACAATGACCGATGGTATGCGGTAAGCTTACACTTTGCTCCCTCAACCGCTGGACCCGCAAACCCGCAATTACATTCCACAACCTTTCGACATTTCACCCCGAATTTGACCATGATGCTGGTCACACTATTACTGTGTACTCAATGAAACAACTTCAACGAGAGTGTGCCCTCGGCATTATCGACTGGATTATTACGTTGGCTGTGCATTATCAGCGCTGTAAAATACAACCAAGTCTATTATTCAACGAAAAGTGCATTCAAAATACTTAATGAAATAATAAACTTATACAATATAATTGAATACACAATTAAACTTAATAAATAATAAATAATAAAACTTTATGAATGAATGATCAAGGATCACAATTATTATTAAATATTAGAACTCATCGTTAAGCAAAATAATTAATCGAAAATATTCATAATTTGTACAAAAAAGTTACAAAATTGTTACAATTGTTGCCTGATAAGTAAACGAAGTGTTAGTTGGAAAACCTATTCACAATAATATTATTATATATTATATATCATATATAATTAAAATTATTAAAAATATTTTTATACATTATATATTTTAGGTTATTAAAATTATTAACAATAATTTACAATCGAATAACAACATTCTTGCACTCCAACCCAATTTCATTCCAACGTTTTCGTTTTGCATTTTCCGAAATAGCTGGAAGCATTTCCGGAAAACCCGAAGTCGGAAGATCCTGGCGCATGAACCACTTTCGAAATGCGATGGTGAATGGGTGCATTTCTGTGAGCGACGTTGGAAATTTCACGAACCGCATGTTCCGTTGTATTGTGAGAACCGTCGTTCCACGTGGGTTCTATCTTCGTGTCATGGACATTTATTTCTCGAGTCAAGAGACGACAAAGGGATGAAAATTGTGAGGGTGTGGGATGGCATATCGGACGATGTACGAGTCGGTTGTTCGAAACGCCCGGCGTCGATGATACTCACGACTGACACATTGTACACACGGGTTATGGAGTATGGCCAACCTCTTCGTCGTCGTATCGAGTTCATCGCACGATGAAGTTGACCGCGTACGTCCGCATATATTCGGTATCGGATTTTCCACCCGAATTTCAAGCCGGTCACGTTCGACGTGGAATGAAGGAAGCATCCTTTGTATTATCACGCAAATATTTTCTCGAACGTCCGTACGATGATACACATGGATACTGTCAGTTTGTCACAATCGCAATGATCGAATGACATTCGACGTTCCAATACTTTTTACGCGAACACACAAACCGGTTGATATCGATTTTCATAAATCGTCTTCGGATAAAGAAGAATGCAATAGTTCAATATTTTTCATTTCATCGTTTTATGTCGAGATAAAAAATTGAAAAGAAAAAAAAAGTATTAAAAAAAAAAGTTTCTGTACGAAATGCCAAAAAAAATAATTTCAATTAAGCTTGGCTCACGATTATCACAATTTTAATATCAGATTCAACCAGTAAGATATTGTTTTTTATATTTTCGAATTATTATTCTAATCGTATGAGCAATTGGACTAAATTATATGTATTAAACTGAACTATCATTTTTATTAGACGATAACAATATATAAAAAATAATTGAGTCCTATATTGGACTAAGTTATTATTTTCATTGGAGTAGATTATTATTTTTTTATACAAAACGTGCAGAATTATTTTTTATTTCGAATCATCATGAAAAAAAAAAAAAAATTATTCGACGAGTACAAATTGTAAAATATGGTTGTCTATATATTCGAGGAGGTTAAAAGGCAAAGCGTTTGAATGACTCATAACGACTGTCCGGGGCCTCAAAAAGTTTTGTCGATTTTCGTGGGCACAATGTTCTTATACTTCTTTTCTTTGTCTTCGAAAAATAACTGGAGTACTTTCGCGGTCATCATTATTATCGCGATAAAGCTAAAGGTAAAGGGTTGCCGCGACAGCACGTAAACAGTGTTCGCAGGTGTGGTCACCAAAAGCATATGAAGGTTTCCTTATGACAGCATGAGTGATGCTACAGCTGTTTCACGATACGGGGGCTCCTAAACTTGATACCGAGTTCAGATGGGCTTCCGTGTCCTATGCAACAAGGTGTAAGTATCTCATGTAATTTATTAACAATCTGGCTAACGTGGGTTTCAAAGATTTACCACCATAGTATCATGCTGACTCACGTTCTTGAAAATAATTTATTAC
Source organism: Diplazon laetatorius (assembly GCA_963662125.1). Taxonomy (NCBI): domain Eukaryota; kingdom Metazoa; phylum Arthropoda; class Insecta; order Hymenoptera; family Ichneumonidae; genus Diplazon; species Diplazon laetatorius. The sequence continues at coordinate 3,365,737 of OY759155.1, read as the reverse complement.
TCATGATAAAAATTTGAGAATAAAAAAAGGATGAGATGAAAAATTATCGATTGATGATAACAAGAAGATGAGTAATGTCAACATAAAATAAAAATTAGAATGTTAAAATAAAAAATTAGAATAATAGTTTGAATGGGAGAAGAATTAATTTACTTATACGTTCTACGTCTTTTTGCTGTGAAAAATAATTTTTACAAATGGATGCTGCAATTGGTAAATGGGAATTAGAATATTATTATATTATGTCAGCTCTGGAATAAATTGAATCCAAGGTTCGAAACTGTTACCCACTTTTTTTTTTGCCACAGAGACGCGTTGATATTTTACCTAAACCAATTTTCCGTACCTACCTTACGCACATTCTTCTCGCCACCTCGACGTAAAATCGTCGGGGAAAAAAATTGTTTCTAGCAAAAAAAAAAAAAAACAAAAAAAGTTCCGCCTCGCGGCAGCGAAAGAATTTCGGCAAATACGGAAACCAGCGATTATGGGGTTTTTTTCATTCGACTCTGCCCTCATCACTTCGCGAAAAATGTTGAGCTGTCGTGAGCTTCAAGATCGATAGTACGAAGATGATAAGGCAACTTCAACTTAAACCACGTTCCGAAACGTTCGTTCTCCAAAGAAATTGTCGTGTTGAATCGAATAATACCGAAGAAGATGGAATTGGTGAGAATCGAAAAGTTTATCATACATATAAACCACGAGTCGGTGAGTGTGTACAGTGTCGAGGACAGTGTAATCGGCCGGATCTCGTCGAACGGCGACATGGCCATCCGGATTTGTCACACAACACACACACACACGTGAAACGTCGTGAATAATTGATAACAACCCGAAATATCGGTGTCAGTGATGAAATAAGAAGAAGTAAAAATTACATACTCAAGTTAAAAAATTATATACTAACTATATACAGGATCGGGCCTATATAGTTTATATATATAGACTATACATAATTTTTTTACTTGGGGATTTATTACCGAAACGAAAATATCTCAGTGGCGATAAAAATAATGTCTGGAACGTCTGACCTGAAATTCGGTTTTTACACTCACGTCTCTTGATTAACAATGTCGTTTTTCATTTTGTTATCCGCAGATCTTTTTCATTGTTTTCTGTACTTCTTTTTTTTTTTCATATCGCCATAACGAGCAAAGAGAGAAAAAAAATATTTTCTTTGAGAATGTGAATAGTCCTGGGCGGCACGTGCTCCCATCAACGTCCATCACGCCCCACAATCGTTGTCATGATTACCTGACGTAGGAAGGAAGCACGGGGCGACGTATGGCGCGTATCGTTCCGTACCCGGATGAACTCACACAAACACACCCCTACACACACACACACACACACACACGTTGCTGCGATGACGGATTAACCTGGTGAGAGTACGAAGAAACGAAAGTGTCGGATCGACGAAAACTTTGCGTTTGTGTTGGTTTTACCAAGTACGGTACACTTATAGCTCAAGACTTGCGGTTAGGGGGAGAACAAATCTGATGTAATGGCTGATGGGGAAAAAATATTATTTCGCAGCGATTTCGGGCGAACCCGACGAGGATGATTGATAACCAAGTAGCCGGTTGATGACGAAACCCACGATCAAGCTAATTCAGGGTTATCGTGGTGAAGAACGACGACGAGACGCGTGCCACGACATTATTAACTCGGCTCAATTCTGTGATATTGTTCGAATTGATCATGTCGATTACTCCCACACCGATGAAATTATCAGGCGGCGTCGAAAAACAAAATTGGCCAACCATAAGAAACACTATCTCGGCTCGGTCTTTCGGATGTCCGGGAGGAATGAGGAAATCGTCGTTTGCCCATGTTACTAACTAATCAACTTAACTCAACAACCACTCCAGCTATTGCAAATGAATTGGGCTGGAGAAAAGTTTTCCCAAAGATTTTTCTATTCCTGATAATATTTAATTACCAAGATCGTATCAACGGATAATTGCGAAGGAATTGAATCACTATTGACATAATAATGAAACAATTGTTCATTGTTTTCAATTTTCCAGGACGATGGTTTCTAGATTTTTTAATTGCGGCTTCTGCTTGAATTTCTCAAGATGTAAGAATGATTTTGCTTCGCCATAGAGGAAACATGTGAGGTTCCAAATATTTTTTCATTGGGATTTTGATGTTAACACGTTCGAGATGGCCTCAAATATCCAGAAATGTGATTTTCGGATATTTCTGGATTAGTTCTTTATTTCTGGATAACATCAAAAAACGTCGCTTACCACTTTGGGGTTTTGACATAGTCATCAAAATAGTTTTTCACATATAGAGTTGTGCCCAAAGATATTTGGTATTTCATTTAAGCCCAATCCATAGAAAAGTTCGAAGGAAGTTCGTTTATAAAATTTTTAATTCTTTGGAAAAAACGCACACAGAAATGGTCAATTAGATAAGTTGTCGTGTGGGATACCGAAGTAATAGGGTGGAGGAAGGCACGTGAACTTCGCCACAGCTGACGTAGTCCCACAGCATAAATAACCAACGCGTGTGCATTTCCATGTTGAATCAGTCGTGTTTTCCCACCAGCAAATATCCCACTGACCATTGCCGGATCAACAAAATGACGAAGACAATCATAAACGAGAGCACAAACGTGTCTACGCGAAGCACACGCTCCACAATAAAAGACGATGGCAATTTCAGCTTAAATTATTCTGAAATCGCAGAACTACGATCGTTTGAATAAATTTCATCAAAACATCGACATAATTGTCATCAATTGAAATTTTGATATTTCAATTTTTTATTATACAGAAATGTTTATCGCACCTCATTTTGTTTTTTTTTCTGTACACGTCACGGTGATTATTAGCACGTTCCCCAGTGACATAGATCGAACGCGTGAAACACGAATTTGATCGATGGGGTTTTTTTCACGCATAAGTCAAGGGCAACGATGACGTATATATGGGAATCATTCTTAGTCCGATCATTATAGTTCACGACTCACTTGCTAACCTATGTACCGGAACGCTTCTCAAGCCGGGGAAGCCGGAAGCCCTTCGCCGAGTGGAAGTTATGCGATCGTGTTACAATTTCTTACCACACCCACGCAACCGCTTTTTCATCTTGTTCGATGACACTTGGATGGATTGGAATCCGTAGAATTGATTCGAGTTTCATTTTTTTTTTTTTTTTTGTAACCACGCAGGTTTTATCACTGTTATTCGAAGCTACCTTCCAACATCTCGATGAAAAATCTGTGTCCGAGAAAATATTGAACCAACGATGGATCAGAAGGGGATAATACAAAACGACACTCACGGGGAATCATCGTGTAAATTGAGTATTAAATCTCGATACACGATGAGCAATATGGAAGAAGAATGTTTTTTTTTATCGACTCACTTGTGAAATAATTCCCAAGTAAAAAAATTATATATGATCTATATGTAGGATTGGGCATATATAGTTTATATATAGTTCATATATAGATCATATATGGACTATATATAGCCTATATGTAATCTATATATGAACTATATATGCCCAATCCCATATATAGATTACATATAATTTTTTTATTTGGGTAGTTGAAAACTTTGATTCCCCCAAAAAACAAATATCTGTCGAATCAACTCTGTCGATCTGACGAGTATTTCGTTTCATCTTAACGACATAACTGTCGATAGAAATAAAAAAAATGAACATGTCGACAACTAGGGTGTCACATTACGGATAACACAAGACCCTTTCAAATGGACGAAGGCCCGGTACGTGGTTCGGTCGATGCCTCGGTGTGCTTAACTCCACAAGCTCCCCGCGGACAACCGTTTCAAAAGACATTTTAACACTATTTGTATACGTTCGGCGATATAGACGACACAGCGGGCGAGGAACGCCTGTCAGCTTTCTCGAAACTCGTGGCACACGGCACGAGAGCGTCTGGGCAAACAGCTCGGTCCTTCACGTTGAGTCAATAACGACGAAATTGTACCACCATGACAGACGAAGACGAACTTGATACAGATGCGATGGTCGGGAGTTAAGAAAGAGTTGATTTATTTCTAGACCCTCGTCTCAGACGCACTACGCCGACCTCGGTCCACAACCAACCTCTGATGAACTTTCAGCGTCGGATATCACGTTGGACGTTGATTAAGTTGCACTCAAAACTTCCTGGGACGTTATTTAAACTTTTTTTTTACGCAAATCGTTTGTTTTTTTTAATGAATTTGCATTACAGTTCGGACTGATACAAAGTACAGTCCGACCTCGGAATAAGAGACCAAACGCCCCCTCTGTCTGTCACTCTCACTTTTTTTCGCATGCGATCCTCTCAACAAAAGACTCGCGCGAACGAGATCCAGCTTATTGTTAGTGTATTCATCTCGCCCATGCAAAAACGTTTCCGACTGCTCGACGTTAATATTGAATTTTATTTTGTACTTTTGTGTCTAAATCATAAAATGACTTACTCCAATAAATTTGTAGATTTTGTGTTACATTCACACACGCACACACACACACGTACTCACGCACGCATGCACACATCAATTCACATTACACGTTAAGTCTATTTTGCCCGAATAATCGCTCCCAGACTGGTCTCTTAACCAGGGGTTCGCGCACGTAATATTTGAGCTCGGAGTTCGAGTCGGAGTGGGGAAATCGCTCGAGTGAGAAACTAGGGAAAGTCTCTTATTACGAGGTCGGACTGTATCAGATAAGGGGTCAGGTATTCACGCACAACAAACGTCGATGGATAGATTTCGATGTTAATATACAACGTTTTCTAGGGACACCATTTTTAGAGTGAACCCACCATCACGATATTTACTTTTCATGTCGAATATATATTTTTGTATGGCAACAATGTAAGCCAAACTTCATTTATTTGAAATCAAGTTTGGCTTAACAAAAGTAAAAAATAATTTTTAAAAATTATAATAAAATATATAATAATAAAAAAATAATAGAAAATAGTTTTTCGTATAAATGTAAACTGCAATTTATGCATTTATGCAGCGTCTGACTATGTAAAAGTGCTTATACGTGGGAAAATGTGTTTCCGATCGTATACCGTTGTGCAGCGACTGTTATTCATTTCGTGCGATATCGCACGTGCTATATATAATACGCGTGGTCGTGAAAGTGCCCTGAAAGAAACCGTACGGAATATACCTTTGCGATAACGCAGCCTCGAGCGACGGTTACGAGAATAAATCTACCATAAATTCTAGAAGACGATGGAAACTTTGGCAATTTGAATTTACCACGAAAGGCGAAAGACGGTTTTATACAATACTGCATCGTATAATTGATCCCTTTGTCCTTGCGCGATGAACCTTATTTCACATATCCGTGATTATCTCACAAACTTATATACATTCAATATTTCAGTCGAGTAGCAGATGAGAAAAGCAAATTTTCGTGCAATCGATTATTGATGCTGTTGTAAAATAATGTATCATCAAAATCGTAACGAAAGATAAAAATCTTCCACGTTTTCGTACATGTCTGACTTGATGTCTCCGCACAGTCTCGAGACAATATCACGCCAGCGCGTCACATGAATATTAAGTACACGTGGAGACGGACAGTCATATATTTGAATTGTAACCGTATTACTTTCCGAATGTAGCTACAATTCGCGATGGAACATCTAGACAAAAGAAAATTGTTTTATTTTCAAGAATCACAAGAATGTTTAAAATTGTTATATCATAAAAATATATTTTTAATATATTTTATTTGGACAAATTTTATTATAAATTTTTTAATTGTTATATCATAAAAATATACACGCCATAGATTATGTTTAAGAAGTTATGAACGAGTAATCGTTAATTTTCATTCAAGTCCGGTATCTTTAAAAATCAAGTTGACGTTACCACGAATTTTACATTTTTTTTACACATCCCATTTACCCCAATTTAACATGAAAATCCCGTTAGGTGGCCCCATGGAATTTTTTTCGTGGTTTCGTCGATCTGTTACAATTACAATCGATTACGATTAATAATGTACGTTTGTCTCTACACCAATTTAAAAAAAAAAAGTTAACAGGTTTGGTTTGCCTCGAATCAAACTCTTTTCATCGTTACCGTTGCCGTGGTTTTGGAAATTGCTTCGACAGTGCCGGATTCTATGTAAATGATTGCTGACTGCAAACAACGAGTGACCCAGCTACCCCAGTTGTAGGTCGCACGTCCTTTATCCGAAGCTTCGCCGTTGCTCAGCAGCTCGTCGTTCGTTACGCTAGGCAGCAACGGGAATCACGCCGGAAAACCCTTAACGAACATTGATCCGAATCAATGAATCATGGGACTACTAATTTTTAACGTTGGATCTCGAACCATCCGAGAGAAAGAGAGAGAGCGAGAGCAAGAGAGAGACAGCAACAAAGATTGATTGATAAATCTTTTTTTGCCCGCGCATTTACGATAGGGCAAGGTTGAATTAGCATAGATGGAAGTTTTGTACAAAGTACATAAAGAAATATGTGAGATAATAAAGTATATATATAACCACGTAATAAAAACAACTAAATATAAAGTAATTAAATATATCGAAATAAGACATAATAAATATAATGAAATAAAACGATATTATAAATGAATATATTTGAATTGTATTTCTATATATATATAAATAAAATAAAATAACAATTTTATGGAATTTAAATGTTAATAGAGCAGATTGATTATTTGCATTAAAAAAACACAATTCGATTCTCTCGTGCCCTACGAATTGTCGCGTAATATTGCATCGTGAGAATTAACCGTTCATCATCCGCTTCGTGTTCTTGAACTGCTTATGTGACAACTCGTGTCAAGTCCACACACGAACGAATTCTGTTACGCACCGTGGAGATCGAATGATTGTCACTTTCGCGTGAAATATTTTGCATCCGTGTGCGGAACCACCGGACACTACTGTGCGTACTTGAACTACTTGAGATTTTATTTTGTCGCACGACGTCTTGTCCCAGGTACTGCGACGTGACCTCATCACTGTCGTTGCGCCGTTCTGCGCGTTCCTCGTAGTCACGAGACCGAATCCTATATATATATATAGAGCCGGCCAATCGTAACTCAACGTCGTAAGAAATTATTTAATAAGTTGAAGGATCGATCGACTGACCTGTGCGGCCATGAGCTAAAATAATAAAGAATATTTTCATAGACGTAATTCACCACGTGAAATGATAATTTTTTAATAGTAAATCTAGACGAACAACAATTTTCCGAAAAATCACGATAAAGAGTTTTAACCAAAGATATATTGAATGTCCCGAAATTGGTATTTCGTTCGGTCAAATCTTTCACCTAGAAAATGTTTCGTTGACTCAGGCAGCCGCAAGCTTCATGGTTTTTTTGTGGGGAGAATCCATGGATGTCCACCCGACGCTTCTCGGATAGCAGCCCCGAGCAAGAAGATCTGTTATCCAAATAGCGGTCGTCCATCGTTTGCTAGCTCGCAGCATTGGCAATGAAAATATTGAGTTTTCAGGATCGAGTAAAATTCAGAAACCTTTCATTTTTTCTTGTTTGCCGAAATTTACAAGAAAATTCATTGAGTTATATTTTCTTTACAATTTGGAAGAAGGCCGACGTTGTTCTGTCACGTTCCATTCAAGGTCTACCATCTTACGTCAACGTACGGATCTTTCACACACTCATCATAATAATTTTGAACACCAGATAACGAACCAAATATAACACAAGCCTCCCAAATATAATAATCGTGGAGAATATTGATATTTGTTAACAATAACATATATTTTTTATTATTCTCGTCGTAATCTCTATCAGAATCCATTGATTTGAATTCACTCGCCGAATATTTTATATCGGTGAAATTTCTTTTGCAATGAAATCAAGACGGTTAAATTTATTCCATGTTTCCACTTTTTCCATCTTTGTAATCTCAATAAAAAAAGAGCTGAATATATGGATCGAAATAAAGAAAAGTTTCTAATTTTTACAGTAAGAAAAAGAGAAAAAGTACATATTCAGACAAGATGCAATTGTTTCGTCACTAGGAAGTTTGGAGATTACGTGACAACTTCTTCCAACAAATGCAATTGTCCGTGTATGTCCTCAGTGCGTGGTGTATTACGCGTGAAATGCGTAGCTGGGTGTGTCTTTGACTGTGGGAAACTGGCGAAGAAGTAATATTATTGTCAATGGCCTTGTCACCGAGCGCGTCACTCAGCTACACTATGAATGTATGAGACATCGCGGTCTACAAGCTCAAACAACGACTTTCCTGCGATATCCGCGGACTCGGTCGCAACCAGGAGGGGCAGCAATAAAAAAAACCCATATATATGGGGATTACCGCGACGTTCTTACGATCAGTACCATAGTTGTGCCTTCGACAGGACGATACTTGGACAAAGTCTTGTCAAAAACTTTTTCCTCGTTCGCCGTTTTCATCTGATTGCAGAATGAAGGCATACGCATTCGTAAGTTTTTTACGATTTAACTGCATTTGGACGCTTCTTATAACGTGCATATTTCAGGATTTATCCACTTTTTCGTTTTCCTTGTTTTAAATATATACATAATGTACATATATATATTACGAAAAATCTATGTTAATATACCTGAGCGTAAAATAGTATTTTGTGTATCTAGGACGCAAAGAAGGCAATTTAGAAGCTTTCGTCTAAAATCGACCACTTTACACTCACTTCACAAGCATGAAATGACGCTTTTCCGAGTCGGAGTCGGATACCAAAAAAAAATTATTCTTCGCAAAAAAATGCAGTAGATTGAAAAGTGACTTTTTTTGTGTTGTCAATGTGTTGTTTATTGCGCGTCACATTTCTGTTAGTTCTTTTAAGCCGGTACAGTAAACGTCGTTCGTAACCGCTTGCAGATAGCGACCGTGGCCGGCTTGTTAGCACTTTGCAGAGGAGCTATCAAGAACGTCGAACCCTTGTCGAAGCTAACGCCGTCCGATGCAGGGAAACATCCCTCCAGCTCCCAAGACCTCGAGGCATCGGCAAGCGACCGAAGTAAGTATTATATTGACTTTCTTCATAACATTTCTGATTAAATTTATATCGTTGAATATTTAATTAATTAATTAAAAAGGTTATATCTTTAGAAAAACAGAAAGAAAAAAAATTGAGCTGTCGGCAAGATCTGAAATGTCCCGAAAACCCAATAAATGCTCGTATCGTCTCACAATTCCGTTTACGACAAACGTTCGCAATCAAAAAACTATTTTGTTTCCGAATTTCTTGCTTCCAATGAAAGCGTTGTATTTTCGACCCTTCACGAAGGAAACCCTTTGAGGGACTGAAGAGAACCAGAATGTAGCTTTATTTTCCGCTTCTCTCTCTATATGCGTAGATTATACCGAATACTTTAATCCGATCTTTCATCAATCCAACAAATTATTCACTTCTAACTTATTCATACTGAAGATTTTTTCTCAATCGTTTTGAATATGTACACGAAATCCGGTGATTTCTCTTTAGCTCGTTTTTTTCGCATTTTTATTCTCGAAGTCTGACCTTGCTGGACGAGTATCAGTATAATTATCTGAACAATTGTTCAATGTTCGAAATTTCGGCTGTTCGGAATATTGTGGTTTCCAATGCTTGTAAAAAAATAAAGACGAACGAAGCTATCTCGACGAAAGTACGCGAGATATTCGACTTCACACAAACAACCGTACAAAAATAATCGAAGATTGAAAATACAAACGAAATCCTTTTTCTGATAGATGGCCAGAAGTGGAATCAAAAGAAAGAAAGGGAATAGGGTCTTATTTCTACAGCGGTACGAACAAGATGTGTTTTTCCATTATTCCAGTGTCACGCAACTATTAGACGCCCAGGCGAATTACCATCGCATTACCCAGTGTTGCGTCTCGTCCCTCCCTGCTCTGAAACGAAAGAAAGAAACGTACAAACGACGAGTACATATCCAACGGTTCAAGTTCTACGGAGCGTGTGAACGCGTCCGGTGACACACTTGCAGCCCTGCCCCGTTGTTTCAATCTTCGCACAGAACGGCTCATATTTATGCGTATATAATTACTAACTAATATTCCATATTCTCACTCGGTTATTTATCGATTATGATTTGACGGTCAACCGATCGTTATAACTGGTCTCGCGATAAACGGCTACAACGAGCCTATATCGACGGAGTAACAGACGGCGAGTATTATATCACGGCTATTAACGTGTGTTCGATGAATTTGCTGCACCGAGGCTGCACACCGGACGAGGCAACGATCCCTTTGCCCAGTCGCTTCGATGAATCATAAACTAGCTGCTGTACCTGATCCACGTAATTTCCGCCTCTTCCAATGTTCACTAATGCGCAAGGAATACAGGTTTCATGTTCGCGTGCGACTTACCAACACGCGGCGCCAAGGTCCGACTGATTAGCATAGTGTAGGCACGGTAGTCTCGTTCGTCACGATACTCGCCGTCATGCGTACCAAGTTTTTTCAGTACTGTATCAGACGCAGAGACGCAGAGCCAGTGAAGCATGCACAATGACTAATCGAAATAGATGCTGTACTGTACTATCGAGGGTCGAGGCGTTCGGACGGACAAAACACGTCGATCAACGAGATGTGTTCCGCCTAACTCGGTTTAATTAATTCGTTAAGACACTGATAACTAGGTGTATCCCACGGTTCCGTCTAGAATAGACAGGCTTCATTTCCTACATTTGGTATAACTGTCTATGTCGTCATCACACAATTTACATTTAATTTTTGAAATTTCATAGTGCGTTCTTAACATATCCTCCACTGGATTTGCATGAATTGATAAAATATGTAAAATATGTATAGATTATATGAGGTGGTCGAGAAAATAGTACGCCCAGTTCCAGTGGTCCACCTCAATTAACTTTTCATACAATTGCCTTAACCTAACTTTGTCACGAATATCTTTCTATTTCCAGCATTCCTTATAGGCAAAGACTATGGCTATGGTAGTGGTGGTTATGCTAGCAGTTACGGCGGATACGGAAATAATCCAACAGTTGGTGTAGCCGCCTATGGCCCAACAGGCACAGGCTACTACAATCGTGGAGGAACAGGCGGGAAGAACATTTATCGGGGGTATCAGAGTACTGGCGGTTATGGAGATATTCTCGGCGGTGGAAATACCGGGTAATCTTATCATAATTATATTAGCTATGAAGTGTTCACATACTTATATGGAAATAAAACGTTGATAGGATACGATTTTTCTCAAAAGCTTTTAAGCTTTAGTCTTGTATTGAACTCGATTAACGTGTAATTTATCCGTTTCTGCCCAGTTGGGGTTATTACGGTGGTGGAAATTATGGGTCCGGTGTCTATGGTGGCTCGCCGGGATACGGAGGATACGGCACAAGTGGACTAGGCTACGGTAGTTATGGTACAAGCGGAGCAGGATACAACGGTTACGGAACTAGTGGAATCGGGAATTTTGGTTACGACGATGGATACAACCGATACGGAGGACGAGGATACAATCGCTGGAGTAGTCTCGATGGTTATGGAGCGTATGGAGGTAGCACTGGAAATGGCTATAGCGGATATGGGGGATATGGTAGCCCGGGTTACGCCGGTTCTGCATACGGATCCGGATATGGAACCACCACATATCCGTATGGCTATCGCGGTAGTGCGTACGGTAGTTACAGAGGATATTCGGGTAATCCGTCAGGCTACACGGGTTATTCTTAATCCGATGATGTTCTGAGGAGCGTTGGTAATTATGTGTTCGTACGTAATTCGACTAATTTCTCATGGAATGCATACTTCCGAGCGTTACTACAATGAGGTGCCATTTATTTATCTGTTCGAAGGTGGAATTTACGAGAAGAAGCGACAGAATAACGTCCGTAATTTACAAATTTCTTCGGATTGAATTGGTTTCTGCTACGAATTCTAATTTATATAGTCCGAAAACGCGCACGCGGTTAATTTAATGTAATATTGTTGATTCGTAGATTCAATAATAAAACGATGTACCGAATTACGTTGAAAAGGAATTCAAACTATTATGTGTAAGGATATTTCTATAAAAAAAAGTCAGGGATATAAAAATACATTATATGTATTGATGACAGCGTTAATATATACAATTGCATATTATAATCGTAGGTTGTCTGGAATAGAGACCTTCATGAGTCTGACGTCGAAAGCTAAGTACTTATAATAATCTCATCAAACAATACAAAATACAGGATACATTTAAGTATGTAGTATACTGACGAGAAGAATGTCTTTCGATAACTCTGCAGCTCAATTCTTAATCTGAAGCCTCAGTCACCATGATCAATTAAATATGGAGAGACTATTGGATAAAATTTCACGAGTGACGCAGTCGTAATCAAAGATTTTACAAATAATTATTTCTCCTGAGTAATAACTCTCGGGGAGTAATACCTACGTATACTCTAACTGAAGTTATCTGATTAGTCATCTCAGCAGCTTGTTCCAAGAGACATTTATAACAACAGTTACAGATGATAATTTAGGTTTATCTATTAACTACCATTGGCTATCCATCAGCTGACCAGCAGCTGGCGGACGGGCGTTTCCACGTGTCTAACAGCATTGTCATCTCTGTCCAACGTGGTTGAAAGCGCTAGGCGTGGTTCCAGTACCGGGCGCTAAACCATAATAAGTCAGGGCGACGCAGCGTCTCCACTTATTCACCTTTCCTTCTCTTGACTTTTTTGTTTCGCCTTTGCATCCGCGATCTTACTGGAACATTCAATAATCCAATATTGGCTTGACCTAGAGCTTGTTTTATATGCTCAATATCGTGAAGCTGTTTAATGTCTAGAAAAGTATTTCCAACAGTAGTTATATGATCGCTGCAATTACTGCAGGGATATGGAACTGGCGTGGCCGAAGGGAACATGGTCCTCATCATGTTTTCGTTGTCTATATTATCACCTGGGCAGTACGGCACAAAGATAACGGGTATAAATCCCAATGTGCCAGTGATAATCGGGTGATTCGATAGTGGACTAGTTCGAGTACGTGTCACGTTGTTGTTGGTCTCGACTAAAACGCAAGGACATGTCTTCGGATCTGGACCGATTGGGAGCGGGATCGGCTTGATATTAATAGGGCTGGGTGGATGTACTCCGATTGCCGTAATACCAGGATCTGATCCGGATATTTTACTTTGTGATTCATTTACCTGTTCTAATCTGGAACCAGGTCGTACGGGCTCGGATCCAAGGAATTCCTGGGATATTTTTGAGACATGCGGCCCTTCTGCAACATCTTTACTAGGATTTTCAGCGTTGTTTGTCAAACTTCGTTGTTGACTTCTTGGCACAGCACTGGTAGACTGTAGTAGACTGGTGGTATCCTGATTCTTCTGCTTTGGATGTGGAGTATCGTAATAATTGCTGGGTCTGTGTAAATTTCTCTGACCAGAAGAGTTATGTATTAAATTCTGCGATTCCTCCGGGTGCTGTTGCGATTCCTGTCGGTTGTTCGTCGTTGAACTTATTTTGACACCTTGTTGACCTTTTGAGTATTCAGCTGTCGAATTTGCTTGCTCAACGTCAATCGAATGTGTCTCCATATTGTGATTTATTTTAGGAGCTAAACGACCTTGCTTAAAGTTCTGACGGTCTCGATCCCGATCTTTATTATACGGAGACAATCCTACCGCATTCTTCGGAGAAACATACGACGAAGGAAACTGGCGAAACTCCGATTTTCCTGCATGGGATCGAAACGTTGCATCCCCGATAGTCCGGTATGGGTATCCAGAACTTTCTGTTGAATCATGTTGCTCAGGAGTGTTTTCGGATTCCTTCCCAGAGTAAGTTATATGGTTTTCGAGAAGTAGTGCGTTCGTTGCTGATCCGGCTCGGAGGGGCGAATACAGCGTATTCATCTTTAACATATTCTTGGTGGTGTGCAATTTTTTATGGAGAACTTTGACGTTGGGCATGTATCCTGGATCACCGGGCCATGGGCCGTCCGGTCCAGGAGATCCAGTCGGCCAAGGTCCATCAGGTCCGTCGGGTCCGACGCCTCCAACGCCACCTATACCACCAATACCTCCTATAGGTCCAGTTCCACCAACGGGACCGTCGGGCCCTTGCGGGCCGTCAGGAGCGCCGGGATAACCAGGGTACAGACCAGTCGGTCCGGTTCCACCGATTGGTCCCTCAGGGGCATCGGGATAGCTAGGATGGGTCGGAATACCCGAACCCGGGGTGACAGGCCCGATGGGTTGATTGGACCCACAAGTTGGCGTAGGGCAAATGGGTTGACCAGGGGACGATGGAGTGCCTGGTTGAGCAGGTGTGCTGGGTATCCCCGGGCGACCTGGGGTACCCGGAAGATCAGGAGTTCCAGGAATCCCGGGTGTAGGTGGATATCCGGGTGTTCCAGGATAACCTGGCTGAGCTGGAGTGCCTGGGAATCCAGGGTATCCTGGCCGAGCAGGAGTGCTAGGTGTTCCTGGGTGTCCTGGCGTACCCGGAGTACCTGGTGTTCCGGGAGTTCCGGCTGTAGGTGGAGTTCCAGGATATCCTGGCTGAGCTGGAGTGCCTGGCGATCCGGGATATCCTGGTCGAGCGGGAGTGCCAGGTGTTCCCGGGCGTCCTGGCGTACCCGGAGTACCTGGAGTTCCGGGGCTTCCGGCTGTGGGTGGAGTTCCAGGTGTATCAGGATACCCTGGGTAAGCAGGAGTGCCGGGTGATGCGGGATATCCTGGTCGAGCGGGAGTGCCGGGTGTTCCTGGGCGTCCCGGTGTACCCGGAGTACCTGGTGTTCCAGGACTTCCGGCGGTTGGTGGACTTCCTGGTGTTCCAGGATATCCGGGCTGAGCCGGTGTTCCGGGATATCCTGGTCGCGCCGGAGTACCGGGAGTTCCTGGGCGTCCTGGCGTTCCCGGAGTACCTGGTGTTCCAGGACTTCCGGCAGTTGGTGGAGTTCCGGGAGTTTCAGGATACCCTGGGTAAGCGGGAGTGCCGGGTGATGCGGGATATCCTGGTCGAGCGGGAGTGCCAGGCGTTCCTGGGCGTCCCGGCGTACCTGGAGTACCAGGTGTTCCAGGATAGCCTGGCTGAGCTGGTATGCCTGGTGTTTCAGGATAACTTGGATAAGCGGGTGTGCCGGGGTATCCCGGTCGAGTCGGAGTTCCTGGTGTTCCTGGGCGTCCCGGCGTACCTGGAGTACCAGGCGTTCCTGGAGATCCTGCTGTAGGAGGAGTTCCAGGCGTTCCAGGATACCCTGGCTGAGCTGGAGTTCCTGGTGATCCGGGATAACCTGGTTGAGAGGGAGTGCCCGGTGTTCCGGGGCGTCCCGGCGTACCTGGAGTACCAGGTGTTCCAGGATAGCCCGGCTGAGCTGGTATGCCTGGTGTTTCAGGATAGCTTGGATAAGCGGGTGTGCCGGGGTATCCCGGTCGAGTCGGAGTTCCTGGTGTTCCTGGGCGTCCCGGCGTACCTGGAGTACCAGGCGTTCCTGGAGATCCTGCTGTAGGAGGAGTTCCGGGCGTTCCAGGATACCCTGGCTGAGCTGGAGTTCCTGGTGATCCGGGATAACCTGGTCGAGTTGGAATGCCCGGTGTTCCTGGGCGTCCCGGCGTACCTGGAGTACCAGGTGTTCCAGGAGAGCCTGGCTGAGCTGGTATGCCTGGTGTTTCAGGATAACTTGGATAAGCGGGTGTGCCGGGGTATCCCGGTCGAGTCGGAGTTCCAGGCGTTCCAGGATACCCTGGCTGAGCTGGAGTTCCTGGTGATCCGGGATAACCTGGTCGAGAGGGAGTGCCCGGTGTTCCGGGGCGTCCCGGCGTACCTGGAGTACCAGGCGTTCCTGGAGATCCTGCTGTAGGAGGAGTTCCGGGCGTTCCAGGATACCCTGGCTGAGCTGGAGTTCCTGGTGATCCGGGATAACCTGGTCGAGTTGGAATGCCCGGTGTTCCTGGGCGTCCCGGCGTACCTGGAGTACCAGGTGTTCCAGGATAGCCTGGCTGAGCTGGTATGCCTGGTGTTTCAGGATAACTTGGATAAGCGGGTGTGCCGGGGTATCCCGGTCGAGTCGGAGTTCCTGGTGTTCCTGGGCGTCCCGGCGTACCTGGAGTACCAGGCGTTCCTGGAGATCCTGCTGTAGGAGGAGTTCCGGGCGTTCCAGGATACCCTGGCTGAGCTGGAGTTCCTGGTGATCCGGGATAACCTGGTCGAGTTGGAATGCCCGGTGTTCCTGGGCGTCCCGGCGTACCTGGAGTACCAGGTGTTCCAGGATAGCCTGGCTGAGCTGGTATGCCTGGTGTTTCAGGATAACTTGGATAAGCGGGTGTGCCGGGGTATCCCGGTCGAGTCGGAGTTCCTGGTGTTCCTGGGCGTCCCGGCGTACCTGGAGTACCAGGCGTTCCTGGAGATCCTGCTGTAGGAGGAGTTCCAGGCGTTCCAGGATACCCTGGCTGAGCTGGAGTTCCTGGTGATCCGGGATAACCTGGTCGAGAGGGAGTGCCCGGTGTTCCGGGGCGTCCCGGCGTACCTGGAGTACCAGGTGTTCCAGGATAGCCCGGCTGAGCTGGTATGCCTGGTGTTTCAGGATAGCTTGGATAAGCGGGTGTGCCGGGGTATCCCGGTCGAGTCGGAGTTCCTGGTGTTCCTGGGCGTCCCGGCGTACCTGGAGTACCAGGCGTTCCTGGAGTTCCTGCTATAGGAGGGGTTCCGGGCGTTCCAGGATACCCTGGCTGAGCTGGAGTTCCTGGTGTTGCGGGATAACCTGGTCTAGCGGGAGTGCCTGGTGTTCCGGGGCGTCCTGGTGTACCCGGAGTACCTGGCGTACCAGGACTTCCGGGTGTAGGTGGGGTTCCGGGTGTTTCAGGATACCCCGGATAAGCAGGAGTGCCGGGTGTTCCAGGGTATCCCGGTCGAGCTGGAGTTCCTGGTGTTCCGGGGCGTCCCGGCGTACCCGGAATACCTGGTGTTCCGGGATAGCCCGGCTGAGCTGGTATGCCTGGTGTTTCGGGGTGGCTCGGATAAGCGGGTGTTCCGGGGTATCCCGGTCGAGTGGGAGTATCCGGTGTTCCTGGGCGTCCCGGCGTACCTGGAGTACCAGGCGTTCCTGGAGTTCCTGCTGTAGGTGGGGTTCCGGGTGTTCCAGGATATCCTGGCTGAGCTGGAGTTCCTGGCGTTGCGGGATAACCTGGTCGAGCGGGAGTGCCTGGTGTTCCTGGGCGTCCCGGCGTACCTGGAGTACCAGGCGTTCCTGGAGTTCCGGCTGTAGGTGGGGTTCCGGGTGTTTCAGGATACCCTGGATAAGCAGGAGTGCCGGGTGTTCCGGGGTATCCCGGTCGAGCTGGAGTTCCTGGTGTTCCGGGGCGTCCCGGCGTGCCCGGGATATCTGGTGTTCCGGGGTAGCCCGGCTGAGCTGGTATGCCTGGTGTTTCGGGGTAGCTCGGATAAGCGGGTGTGCCGGGTGTTCCGGGGTATCCCGGTGGAGTGAGAGTACCCGGTGTTCCCGGGCGTCCTGGCGTACCTGGAGTACCAGGCATTCCTGGAGTTCCTGCTGTCGGAGGAGTTGCGGGTGTTCCAGGATATCCTGGCTGAGCTGGAGTTCCTGGCGTTGCGGGATAACCTGGTCGAGCGGGAGTGCCTGGTGTTCCGGGGCGCCCCGGCGTACCCGGAATACCCGGTGTTCCGGGATAGCCCGGCTGAGCTGGTATGCCTGGGGTTTCGGGGTAGCTCGGATAAGCGGGAGTGCCTGGTGTTCCGGGGCGCCCCGGCGTACCCGGAATACCCGGTGTTCCGGGATAGCCCGGCTGAGCTGGTATGCCTGGGGTTTCGGGGTAGCTCGGATAAGCGGGCGTGCCGGGTGTTCCGGGGTATCCCGGTCGAGCTGGAGTTCCTGGTGTTCCGGGGCGTCCCGGCGTGCCCGGGATATCTGGTGTTCCGGGGTAGCCCGGCTGAGCTGGTATGCCTGGTGTTTCGGGGTAGCTCGGATAAGCGGGTGTGCCGGGTGTTCCGGGGTATCCCGGCCGAGTGGGAGTACCCGGTGTTCCTGGGCGTCCCGGCGTACCTGGAGTACCAGGCGTTCCTGGTGTTCCTGCTGTCGGAGGAGTTCCGGGTGTTCCAGGATATCCTGGCTGAACTGGAGTTCCTGGCGTTGCGGGATAACCTGGTCGAGCGGGAGTGCCTGGTGTTCCAGGGCGTCCTGGTGTACCCGGAGTACCTGGTGTACCAGGACTTCCGGGTGTAGGTGGGGTTCCGGGTGTTTCAGGATACCCCGGATAAGCAGGAGTGCTGGGTGTTCCAGGGTATCCCGGTCGAGTGGGAGTACCCGGTGTTCCTGGGCGTCCCGGCGTACCTGGAGTACCAGGCGTTCCTGGTGTTCCTGCTGTCGGAATAGTTCCGGGTGTTCCAGGATATCCTGGCTGAGCTGGAGTTCCTGGCGTTGCGGGATAACCTGGTCGAGCGGGAGTGCCTGGTGTTCCAGGGCGTCCTGGGCTACCTGGAGTACCCGGCGTTCCAGGACTTCCGGCGGTCGGTGGGGTACCAGGTGTTCCGGGATAGCCTGGATAAGCAGGAGTGCCGGGTGTTCCGGGATATCCCGGTCGAGCTGGTGTTCCGGGGCGTCCCGGCGTACCCGGAATACCTGGTGTTCCGGGATAGCCCGGCTGAGCTGGTATGCCTGGGGTGTCGGGGTAGCTCGGATAAGCGGGCGTGCCGGGTGTTCCGGGGTATCCCGGTCGAGTGGGAGTACCCGGTGTTCCTGGGCGTCCCGGCGTACCTGGAGTACCAGGCGTTCCTGGTGTTCCTGCTGTCGGAGGAGTTCCGGGTGTTCCAGGATATCCTGGCTGAGCTGGAGTTCCTGGCGTTGCGGGATAACCTGGTCGAGCGGGAGTGCCTGGTGTTCCAGGGCGTCCTGTCGTACCCGGAGTACCTGGTGTACCAGGACTTCCGGGTGTAGGTGGGGTTCCGGGTGTTTCAGGATACCCCGGATAAGTAGGAGTGCCGGGTGTTCCGGGGTATCCCGGTCGAGCTGGAGTTCCTGGTGTTCCGGGGCGTCCCGGCGTACCCGGAATACCTGGTGTTCCGGGATAGCCCGGCTGAGCTGGTATGCCTGGTGTTTCGGGGTGGCTCGGATAAGCGGGTGTTTCGGGGTATCCCGGTCGAGTGGGAGTACCCGGTGTTCCTGGGCGTCCCGGCGTACCTGGAGTACCAGGCGTTCCTGGAGTTCCTGCTGTAGGTGGGGTTCCGGGTGTTCCAGGATATCCTGGCTGAGCTGGAGTTCCTGGCGTTGCGGGGTAACCTGGTCGAGCGGGAGTGCCTGGTGTTCCTGGGCGTCCCGGCGTACCTGGAGTACCAGGCGTTCCTGGACTTCCGGGTGTAGGTGGGGTTCCGGGTGTTTCAGGATACCCCGGATAAGCAGGAGTGCCGGGTGTTCCAGGGTATCCCGGTCGAGCTGGAGTTCCTGGTGTTCCGGGGCGTCCCGGCGTACCCGGAATACCTGGTGTTCCGGGATAGCCCGGCTGAGCTGGTATGCCTGGTGTTTCGGGGTGGCTCGGATAAGAGGGTGTTCCGGGGTATCCCGGTCGAGTGGGAGTACCCGGTGTTCCTGGGCGTCCCGGCGTACCTGGAGTATCAGGCGTTCCTGGAGTTCCTGCTGTAGGTGGGGTTCCGGGTGTTCCAGGATATCCTGGCTGAGCTGGAGTTCCTGGCGTTGCGGGATAACCTGGTCGAGTTGGAATGCCCGGTGTTCCTGGGCGTCCCGGCGTACCTGGAGTACCAGGTGTTCCAGGATAGCCTGGCTGAGCTGGTATGCCTGGTGTTTCAGGATAACTTGGATAAGCGGGTGTGCCGGGGTATCCCGGTCGAGTCGGAGTTCCTGGTGTTCCTGGGCGTCCCGGCGTACCTGGAGTACCAGGCGTTCCTGGAGATCCTGCTGTAGGAGGAGTTCCAGGCGTTCCAGGATACCCTGGCTGAGCTGGAGTTCCTGGTGATCCGGGATAACCTGGTCGAGAGGGAGTGCCCGGTGTTCCGGGGCGTCCCGGCGTACCTGGAGTACCAGGTGTTCCAGGATAGCCCGGCTGAGCTGGTATGCCTGGTGTTTCAGGATAGCTTGGATAAGCGGGTGTGCCGGGGTATCCCGGTCGAGTCGGAGTTCCTGGTGTTCCTGGGCGTCCCGGCGTACCTGGAGTACCAGGCGTTCCTGGAGTTCCTGCTGTAGGAGGAGTTCCGGGCGTTCCAGGATACCCTGGCTGAGCTGGAGTTCCTGGTGATCCGGGATAACCTGGTCGAGAGGGAGTGCCCGGTGTTCCGGGGCGTCCCGGCGTACCTGGAGTACCAGGTGTTCCAGGATAGCCCGGCTGAGCTGGTATGCCTGGTGTTTCAGGATAGCTTGGATAAGCGGGTGTGCCGGGGTATCCCGGTCGAGTCGGAGTTCCTGGTGTTCCTGGGCGTCCCGGCGTACCTGGAGTACCAGGCGTTCCTGGAGTTCCTGCTATAGGAGGGGTTCCGGGCGTTCCAGGATACCCTGGCTGAGCTGGAGTTCCTGGTGTTGCGGGATAACCTGGTCTAGCGGGAGTGCCTGGTGTTTCGGGGCGTCCTGGTGTACCCGGAGTACCGGGCGTTCCTGGAGTTCCGGCTGTAGGTGGGGTTCCGGGTGTTTCAGGATACCCTGGATATGCAGGAGTGCCGGGTGTTCCGGGGTATCCTGGTTGAGCTGGAGTTCCTGGTGTTCCGGGGCGTCCCGGCGTACCCGGAATGCCTGGTGTTCCGGGATAGCCCGGCTGAGCTGGTATGCCTGGTGTTTCGGGGTAGCTCGGATAAGCGGGTGTGCCGGGTGTTCCGGGGTATCCCGGTCGAGTGGGAGTACCCGGTGTTCCTGGGCGTCCTGGCGTACCCGGAGTACCTGGTGTTCCAGGACTTCCGGCTGTAGGTGGAGTTCCAGGTGTGCCAGGATACCCTGGCTGAGCTGGAGTACCGGGTGATGCGGGATATCCGGGTCGAGCTGGAGTGCTGGGTGTTCCTGGGCGTCCCGGTGTACCCGGAGTACCTGGTGTCCCAGGATAGCCAGGCTGAGCAGGTGTGCCTGGTGTTCCAGGATAACTTCCCGGGATGTATGGAGGTTGTGGTTTGCTAGGATCACTCGGTCCTGCAGGGTTCGTTGCCGGATTAGGATACTGACCTGTCGGAGTCGAGCCAGAGATTCCACCGATTCCAGGTCCTACATACATTCTTATTTATCAGATATATGCGTTGCAGTGATTTATTTTATTGTATTAAATATCAACCTAACATCATCTAACTATATTTCCCCGGGTCTAGTTATCTTGATTGACCAGAGACCTAGACGAATTTAAATAACGTACCTTCAGGCTTAGGCGATGAAGGATGACTTGGTCCGACAGCCCCATTCTCGTATCTGGCGCACACCGGTGGGAAGTATAATTTCTCCCACGCAGTCAGAATTCCATGATGATCATGATTTTCGTGGTTCTGGTTATTATGATCATGATCACGATCGCAATGATTATTGTGATGGTGGTGTTCGTGTTCATGTAGAAATATCTCGACGTCTTCCCGTGGATGAACAACGCGGTAACCCCATCCATCGCTTATATAAAATGTTGCTCTTAGTTTTCCTAGGGCGTCGACATAACCGTAACAGCCATAAGTGACACCATCTGGGCCGTGTACTTCATGATGAAACTGCCCGTTCGGCTCGACTTCATACCCGTAATTATACGCATCTTTAACAAATCATAATTCCAAATGTACGTTCTTCAACATTTTGTCATCGTTCTCCTGTGCTTGTCATGGTTCACTCACCGGTTTCAAAGTCTTGGCTCAGGTACTGTGACTTATTTTCATCGCTAATGTCGAGAATGAGTTCTTTGCTGGTTCTGATGTCCTGTGCTTGAGCAAATTGCAGAAGGAGTTCTGCAATTATCTAA
This sequence comes from Diplazon laetatorius, assembly GCA_963662125.1. NCBI lineage: Eukaryota > Metazoa > Arthropoda > Insecta > Hymenoptera > Ichneumonidae > Diplazon > Diplazon laetatorius. The sequence continues at coordinate 3,343,839 of OY759155.1, read as the reverse complement.
ACGTAAAGGAAAGGGTCCACATGAGTTTGATTATACTAAGACCTAAATAGGAAATAATATATTGTTCTGATGCTGCACATTATGTTTTACCGTTTCACTTGCAGCTTCTCGTCATTTTGGCAAGTAATGGGTTGAATGCAACTGTATTGAGATGCAATAGTTTTCAAACGATTAATCAAAATGTTGATTGTCCTACACACAATGCCATTGTTTCTGAAAGATCGTCTTCGCAAGCCCCTGTTCCGAATGGACATAAGTTTCCTACATAGTGGCTGATATATCTGGCTTACGATGAATAGTGAAGCGAAATTCAACATTTCGAATTTTAACTTTTCAATTATTCTAGCTAGCTCAATAGCTCGTTAAACCGAAGCACGTACGTTAGGACGTTATCATTGCGTCTAAATAAAAATAATGAATACATGAATTGAAAATGTGTTGGAAGTAACCAAAGAAAAAAAACGACAATCGTTCAACACGTGCCATTACTTTACAACGTATTCATACTTGAGTACAAAATACGTCAGTACAACGCTCCTAATATTAGTGTTAGAATAACACATTTTTCATTTAATGAAAAAACGGTAACTGATGTAATGCGAATCTTACAGGCAGCTAAAAACATATATTACCTTTATAAGAAAAAATAGAAATTTGCAAAATTTAGATTTCAAGTGTCGACTGTAGTCATCTGTGATAAGGGTTGGAAATATTCCATTTTCGTGATTAAGTTACGATTAGTTAGTGCACGTACACCGACTCACGGATGTGTATAAGGTTGACTGATAGGGTTGAGGGAAGTTTGCGTAGTTTCTGACTCGATCCTTGGCACCTGCACACCACTGAGCAATGTCAACTCCATGCTAGGGTAGACCACACCGTAGCATACTTGACCCATGAACCGACGCTGATGCAAGTAATTTGGCTAATACGGAAACGTGCGGAAACTACGTGCTCCCGACGCTACGAATACCGCTTATAACTCTCTCACCCGTTGACGGTGAACTATACACTTTAACCGCAATTCATGCAAATGCATATGCAGCGGAGATTTCGATCGATGCAGTAAGCAGAGTACAAATCTTGTGTCCAACTGAATGATTTATTCATCTGTATTTGACATCGATAAGCTCACCATCTGCAGCAAGTTTCTTTGGACGACTGCCCCTTACAACTTTTTTTAAGCCTGTTTCGAGAATGGCTAATCTTTGTTGGCAGTGTAATATGGTACTTGGTTAACGTTTCAGCACAATGCTCAGATCGTATATGTAAATGTGAAGGCGCTACAAACACATTTAGATTTGGAAGCGCGTGCGTCGTTTAGCATAACCGAGTCAGGCATCCGCCGGAGTGGTAGTGAAAGTGATGCCGGCAATGTGTGTTACAGGCCCCAACGACTCGACCGTCTGGACGTATACCGCGTCTAATAATACATTATACGAACGCTTAATCGGGCATTATTGAATTTGCAACCCGTAAGAGAATCCTGCATACTATTATATGCAGACACGAAGAGAAGATCGAACATATGAATTTCGTTGTGTTGTGTCACAGTCGTATTATTATGTGACAGAGCGGAATGTGTAGGTGAAAACGGAAAGAGAAAATCACGAATAACGCTCAAACGTATAAATGATCGTCGAAAAATGTTGATCGAAGCTCGCGTATTTGGTGCAGGTAGGTGAAATTCTCGCACGATTATTGGTGCACATAATATAAATTCATCAGGTCACAAAATGTGTTAATCCGTGTAAAAAAATCGATATTTAGAATGTATATTTCTCCTTCGATGTATTTTTCTTTTCTGATTTTCATCCGTGAAATCCGTACTTCGAAAGCAATGAAAACTATCCGATAGTCATGAACAGGTCGAAACTATAACTGTTGCGTTGTCACGCCTCCGTAAGAAAACGTGATATTCTCGAAGGCGAGCCCCCGCGGGTTCACGAGCACGTGCAGCATAAAGTCGCCGTCATACACATCGCGCGGCATCGTCTTTCCGGCTGAGCTGCGGAGTTTATTGCGCTTCTCATTATACGGTTCGGTCATAGCTCTCTTAACGCGCGTTACGGAGATCTCGGTCACGTAGCCTCGAAAGGTCAATACATACGAACGTTGAGCTTGCGAATCGTCGTCCTTTTTTGCTGGTCAATCCTGTATTTCTTACCGAAGTATTAATCGTCATTTCACTATTTATGCCTACACGACATTATTTCGTTGAACAATGAAGAGCTGATAGCCTCGTCGGTTACGTCCCATCGCGGTTTGTCGATGGATGAATTATTACGTTACGTCACAAGCCCCTTGGAACTTCGATACAATATTTCATAGCTGACGAAAGCTCGCGATTTCGTATACGGCATATTTATTATCTGGTGATGATTTTTTTCGTCACTAGAATACACAAGCTCACCAAACGTGAGTGACCCCAAGTTTGCCGCTGAACGGTAATTTATTGGCAGGGTAAATAAACACCGGAGATTGATCGGTTTATTATTTTAGTACTATAGCGTCCGGAGTTATCACTGGCACACAGCTGGCCTCTGCTATGTACGTAGTCACAATTCAGCCCCCTGATTATATCGTGCATTAACATAATAAAATATGACTCTGATGTGCTCGATCAATTGGTTGCTATAGTTCTGAAATTTATTAAAATCTAGAAATCGCAAACTATCACAAATGTAAATTATAAATTTATTTCCGGATTGGCAACTGTTGTCGGTCAAGCAATTTATTTCATACTCGAGCATATTTTTAGTATGGAAATTGAAATTTATTTTAAGGGATGAATTTCAATTAACCTTCGCTCACCATCGTTCCCACATTTTTATTCATTTAACGCGGAATACATTATTTCACACACACAGCTTAAAAAAACTTTTTCTGTAGTGTCGTTATGCTGTTTGTAGCATCTTCGAAAATCGATTTGCATAATGCTGCATCTACTATTATAATGTATTCCGAAGCCATTGGAGCGTAATGGCGATGGTGTTTTAATTTCCGTTGAGTTATTTTTTTCTGTTTTTTTTTTCAGATTTTTACCATAAAGTCGTGGGCGAGTGCGTGAGTTTCTCGACGACAACGAAGAAGAGACGGGGTCGCCCACTTGACTCGATACGTTCGGACGATCGACCGACGTGCGATCCAGGATCCGGTGAGGTGTCACGAACGCGGAGGACGTGATATTATGGTTATAACATTCTAATCGATGCTCGGTAACGGTTGACCACAAAATTTACTGGTATTTCGAGTATGGCTCGGATCCAAGATTTTTTCGCGGCTTAAGACGATCCCATAACGGAACCGTGGACGACGTGACAATCCGGTTTTTCTACTCCACGAAAAAAAAAAGATTTTATAAAAGCTGTGAGAAAAAAAAGTTCACATGCCATTCGATATACTCCGTCCATTATATATATATATTTTTTTTTCAAACTATATATATATAATTTTCTAAGGAAAAACGAGGTAGACGATCCTGACAAGATCGTTGATCTTGACGGGAGTTCGAAACAACAGCGACAAAGGATTTTATGTTAATTCGCGATGTTAGACAAGAAAACTTGTTTGCTAACATGTGCACCACCACGAATAGCCAAATGGCCATGTGAATCATTTTGCAACCAATTCATGCATTGCTATGTTCGAGCTCGGATGCAGCGTTGCATATATGCATCGGGGATGCACAGGTGTTTGATCGACAGCGTCGATAATACTCGAGGGAATCAATTATGCATTCGTTCGTCTACATCCGTTGAGACTCATTCATTCGACTTGGAATTTCGATTGTGCGAGATATTCCGACCGGCATCGACGACTCTTAGCACTTAGATCAATCAACCTTCGCGAGATTTCAGATTCGGCCGACTCATCGATTGCAATCTTACCGCTCCTAATGCACTCCCGGATTTTTTTTTCGCGAATCTACAGTCTTGAAAATAGAACATTAAGCCATGTGATGTATCTGTTTATTTACGTGCGATTAAAAAAAAAATATATACGATAGATATATATTTTTACGTGTGATTTTCGTACAAATCTAATTATATAATAATGTATACATTTTTTTTATTGAATCGTAATAAAAAAAAATACAACAATAAATTTACATTTTTAATGATGGAATGAAACAGGTGAGAGCCATTGGTTGATCAATAACAGTTCGGCTGTGAAAAATCGACTTATCATCAGTGACTTTAAAATTGAAACAAAAAGAAAATGATAATAAATTAATCGAAAAAGTAATCGAAGTATTTAATTTTTCAACAAGTCATTTGTCTATAGAGTTAACTCGCTTGATGTCCACGCGATTGACTCGAGATAAAATCCGATTGTAATCGTTCGCGATCGAATTGCACAAGACGGACAAGTACATCGAGTGGCTCCGCGAAGACGACACGATTCGAAAGAAGAGTAGGAGGAGGATGAGAGGCCGTAAAGACAGCTTGGACGCATCATAACTCGTGGTGAAAGTCCATTGGTGGCGCATACGGTTGGTTGCGTAATTTATGAAAGAGTCTCGCGAAAGATCGCGCAGTGACAGCAGTTGCGAGCCAACGCGGTCACGTAGCCCCCGGCGGTCAGCAGCAATGAGACAAGGTGGCTTGAAGCTATACGCGTTGCTGGGATTCCCGGAGCATTTGTCTTCGAAAAAGATTTTTTTCCGTTTTTTCCTTTTTTCCTGAACGAAATCGACTATTGGGTCGATTCCGTTCAGGCGACATATATTTTGTACAAGCCTGTTGCGTATCAAACGTGTCAATACGCTATAGCGATGTCAAGGACCATCAAGGGAGCAACCTTCCACAAATGGGAATGTGTATCCTCCCTTGAGTCGTTGACTCGATCAAGTACTCAATTACTCTGAGCGATAAAAATAAAAAAGGAAAGTAAATACTTTCGGGGCCGCAAAACATGTGAAAGATCATTGTTCAACGATTTTGTAATGACGACGTGTGATTTATAATACTTCACACGGAATGCCCGATGTATCCACCGTTTCTTATTCGTGGGACCTTTGCTAATGGAAATTTCGTCGTACATGTATATGTATTTTGGAAGCCATCAATTTCGAATAATTTTATTGCACGACGCCGCGGGGGGTCCACACGGGCATACGTGCATCATTAAAAGAAAAATGGCGTGTGGTCCCTCACGGCATCGCGGAATATCCCAGCTTCGGAGACGCAACCATATTAAGCGTTACGCGGGTCCAGGACCCGGTTTGGGGGCGCTTCAAGTATTACGGGTTTATTTTTTATATTTAATTTTTTTTTTAATTTTAATTTTTTTTTTTTGCATTTGATAGGAGTTGAAGTTGAAGCGGGTCGCAACAAAGACGTGACGGTTGAAACGTTTACAGCGTCTCAGAGCTGGAGCAGATATCTTCGGTCGGCCGTCGACCGTAACAAATTAGCTAAGCTTTGTATTTAACTACCCGTATCAACGCGTTAAACACCGCGCAGCTCGTCCCATCGGTGGCGTCCAGTCCGCAATCACGGTGTACGTACGGACCGCCCGGCGATTTGTACAACAAGAGAATTTGCAATTGGATTGCACCAGGCGATGGAGACCCAACCTGATCGAAGGAGATAGTCGACCGACCGGCGGCCACGTCGGACCGGTAGTTGTCAATCTATTATTTCGAGATTTTCGATACCGCGGGCGTGCTCGGTCGTGTACACGTTGTACGGAGAGTTCATGTCTGTTATTCACAGCGCGGCAAACCGACGCGGGATTCACATTGCTGCATCGATCGGGGATTTTTTTTGTGGGAGTTTCGATGAATTTTTTTATGGCAAAATTGTCGAACATATTAATTCAATCGAATATTTGTGAAATTAGTCGCAACGTCGGTGGAATCCATGATTAATTTTTTTTTTACCGAATAAATCGAAGATGAAAACTTGAATTCAAAAGTTATTGATTAATCCACGAGTTTTTGATTTTTGATTGATCAAATCGTTTGAAAATAAAATAAATGATTAAATCTTGAAATATTAAAGCTAATTGGTAATGTTACATGAAACTATATTATTGCTGATAAATAATGCACTTAATTTATTTATATGGATATTTTAATTATATAAATTAAGATTTCATTGATTTAAATAATATTAATGATGTTTTACCAGGTTTTCATTATGTTACAAAATTTTGCGAATAATCTCCGAAAATAAGAATAAATATACGTATTTCAAGCACGTTTGATTGTAATAAAAAAAATTCAAAGCGAGTCGAAAATAATTTATTGTCCAACGAGTCAACTTTAACATTGCGTAAGATTTCATTCGCGATAGAGAAGAAAAAAATAATAATAATCGATGTATTTCAGTGGAATATTCGATCATTCTCCGAAATGATCAAACATTTCACTCATCTCCGATATTTTCATATTTATCGAAGTAGAAGAAAAAATTGCAATCAGCCTTGCAACGTGACATTGTATCACGGTACACGGATTGACATAATCGACGTTTTTAATGAAGGTGTCGATAATGCAACAACATCTAACAACATTCTAATAACGCCGACGATCATCTTGGTTGATTGAGCCGCGCGACCCCGTGGAAAAATAAATTAACGTTCACGCATCGAGATCAACGCGGTTGAATAACGAGACGTGCTTGCATAATTGTAAATACTTCGTAAACGTATAGCTGGTGCAGCGAACGTGCACGTGCAAGAGTCTGTGTAACATCGTTCACTCGAGCGTACGACCGGCGCGCGTTGGCTCGCGTTATACACGACGAAGCGATTCATGAATGAAATGTAGTGCTCCCTCGGCGAAGCTGTCAATGGGTTTCGAGCATTACGCGCGCGTGATCGATAGACGTTACCATCGAAACCCGACGACTCATTGGTTAACGCAACAAGTGGTTTGGCTCCGAAATATTAAAAAGAAATCCGTGTACAAGATTAATCGTCCATGCATACAAACGATGTATATAGATCTACGTCGGGACGAAAATTATGTCAAGTTCACCGAATGGCATGCTTCCCACAAACTGTAAGAGTCAGAGCAAGCCTAAGATATAACATCTAAGATATAACAGCCTAAGATATAACATCTCCTGATTGAGGTACGTAGTACTTTGATGTGACAACGTCGCGTGTTATGATCTCGATTAGTAAGAGAGAGAGAGAGAGAAGATGGGAAACAAACGCCCAAATTTGCCATGTCTACTGAATCACGACCAACTCCTGATATAAACTGTATTTTCCCGATGTTCATTTGCTCATTATTATCATCACAGTCTCCTGATCTCTACTGTAAAGTGCCCAAAATGTTCTCCGGATATTCAACTTGCAGCTCAAGTGTTTTCATTAAAATCCGACGAGGACTTTTTGTATTATATCAAATTGAGCGTGATTCTCCATAAGGCTCCGTGTTAAACGTGTGAAAATAAAAGTGTTGATATATTTTTTCTCGCGCTCCGGAAAGCCATACAAATTTAACTGAACCTTTTTCTCATCAATGCCTATAAGTATGCCAAGTTTCATGAAAATCTGACGAAGAACTCTCTTATGGAGGGTACTTAAACATTTGAATGCAGACTTTACGATTACGAATTTTTTTTTTTTTTGCAACGATCGATGTAGTTTTAGATGAACAAGACCAATTGTCCAGAAGTGAATGTTGTCAATTAAAGGTTCATGTTCATCTCGATGGATCATCACAGACCGTGTTTTCACAATTTTAATGATATAAAAATTCGGACAGTTTGAAATGCTAAATTTGTAATCTGAAAGATGCAAGTTTGCACATGAAGCATGAACGATTGCAAAAGCCCTTGACGAGCGAATGCTCTCGGTGAAGAGCTTAATATTTACGTTGTGACAAACGTTCAAGAGTCCAAGCACGATGACCGGATTTTTTTACTCTGGCACGTCAATGCTTGTGGCTCATCGCGATTATTTGTTCAATGAATAAAACTCGATGGTCACTGTTGGAGCGCGCGCGCGCGGGCACGCCGGACACACCGGCACGACCTTCGCAAGCACCGACGTGACGATCACACCGGACGATGCCATCGGAATTTCGTGCGATAACATTCGCGTTAGTATTTATAGAATTGCATACCAATCGTTGATCATAAGTGAACCGATATAATCGTCAATTCGGAACTATTTTCTTTTTGTTTACAATCAAGCGAATACGTAACAAACGTCGAAAAAATCGTAGCACACCGGATATTGCAAAAAAAAAAAAAAAACAAAAAACAAAGTGTATAGAAAATTTATTATATATTTTTTTTCAAATTTTCAGACGTACCAGGGTGCAAATCGCAATCCATCCGCGCCCGTACATCCTCGGCTCCTTCTTCGGGGGTTGCCTCATGTCTTCCTCACTGTTTCTCAAAAACTCATTGTGTACGGCCTCTCACAACCCATTCGACGTTTATCGAACGAAATTCCCATTAATCGATTTATTATTCCGTTTTGTTTCGCTTTATCTTTTTTTTTCTCAAAAAAAAACAAAATGATCGTAATTTAATTTTGCGACGATAGTTTTAAGCCACATACAATGACGCCTGCGTGAGACGTTCGAACTCAAGACTGAAGAAGCGGCTGGACGATTGAGGCTTTTATACAGGGTGGGGGTCACCAACCAGACCGAACAACTTGTAGTGTGGTGTGCCCATCGTCTCATCTCTTCTTGTCTCTCCGGTCTTATCCCCACTTTTTCTTATTCACTCTTACCCACGGGTCCCCCCCCCTCCCCCCGGTCTGTGCCCCGACTGCCTACCTGTAAAAACCACATACACATTGCCACCGTCGCCTCGTGTCTTCCTCGTCTTTCGCATTCGCGACACCCGCGCTCTTTCCCATCCGCGGGGGGCGGGGGAGGGGGCAAAGGGGTTTTTTCGCACCAACACGCTTCGAGCATTGGTCACTGCCGGGACATCCTCCTTCCCTCGGTCCTCGTACCCGCGCGCTTCTTCTTCTTGTCTAGAATTTTTTTTTTTTTTTCAACGGTTGTTTTTTTTTCTCGCTTTTGCGCTTCACCTTCGTTTCCATAGTCGTTGAATGGTTGATTTTTAACCGTGTGCCCGGTGGATAAATCGAGAATCACGGCTCGGGTAAGCTGGCAATGGCCGTGGGGTCCGTTTTAACCGGCAATAAGACAATTACCGGTCCTGGAAATTTCCAAATGTCCGAAAATGGCGACGATGGCGAAAAAAAAAGAAAAAAAAAACGAAACCCTCGCGAAACCGTTGCCGGTCGAAAATTGTTCACCTTGTCGTTTTAATTAGGCAACCTCCTCTCGGTTCGGTTTGTCGGCCAGATCTTCGTGCTTACAGATTTTTATCATATCGCGTTAGGCAATCTCTTTCTATCTTTTTCTCTCTCTTGCGCGTGCGCATGCGCGTACACGTACAATTCGCAAGTGTACAAAACGACCGTCCGTGAGAATTAATTACCCAGCGTCACACGGACGAGCGGGTTGTTGGCCGCAGGGCGGTTTCGAATAAAGAAGCGAAAAAAAAGGAAAAACGACGAAGAAGAAGAAGAAGAAGGAGAAAAAATCTGCTCCGTATATCGGCTACCGATCGTGAGAGTCCCGGGGTTCCCTGAGCCAACTGTTCTCTCAACCCTCACCGCCTTAATGGATTTCTCCTTTGAAACACCGAACCCCAGAGAGGGCTATCGAGGTATTTCCAATAAGCCCGGAGTGATTCCATTGTCGGCCGCGTCGTACATCAACTGTAACACTTAGCCCGCGAAGATGGAGGCATGACATTGGAACCAGCCACGGAATTCACGAGGCATTCGATTCGAGCCGAGCCGGGCCGGTAATTCAAAGGGTTGGCGTGTGGGCTATCGTTGCGTTTATGACCCCGGCAAATAAGACACAAGCCTTCCATTAAGGGGGTTAAGGGGGTACCTACATCTGTATGGATTGCCGAAAAATAGGTGAATTTTTGGGAATTATTATCTCGAAAACTATTGGTCCGTTTGAATTCAGGTTGGTTTCATTAGAAAGTATGTACATTGAGGTATGTTGACGAATTTTTGTTTGAATGTATAGTAAATGGAAGCGCTGTTATTCCAGCCGAGGTGAAAAAACTTTTTCGTCGCCACGGGTTGCGGTTCCCATTTTTTAACTGGCAGTCGGTTGGTCTGAAACAAAAATTTCAAGAAGATTCTCAAAGTGCATCGTCTTGAGCTGTTTGGCACGTAGGATTTTTTTTTTCTACACAAAATAGCGCTTGATTGAAGTTGAAAGGCACTTTTAAACCTCAATTTACGATCTTTCTTGATTGATAAGAAAATAAATAAATCAGTTGAATAAAAAATCCTACGTGCCAAACTTTATTACCTATCTATGCATATTGTGTCCAAAATTTAGAGGAATCGGTCAATCCGTTATTTAGAAAAAAAGTGGGAACCGACTTTGAAAAAGTTATTTTACGCCGGCCAGAATAACAGCCCTCCCATTCAATATACATATGAACGAAAATTCGTCAACATACCTCAATGTATATACTTTCGAATAAAACCAACTTGAATTCAATCGGACCAACAGTTTTTGAGATAATAATTCTCAAACATTCACCGATTTTTCCGGCAATCTACACAGATGAACCCCCTCAACGATCACAAATTCTCCACGAATTTCAGACTAAATACACCTTCGTTTTTTTTTTTTTCGTAAATTTTTTTCATCTCAATAATCGTCGTAAATTTTTGCGTAACATCTTTGTGTGACGGCCCGTTGACGTATCTTCGTGGAATCATGAATAAGATCATCGGAGCAATTTGAATGAAGAGTATAGGGTCCGGTAAAAATGTTTCGACTCGCCTCTCTCGAGTGAGACGTCGAGTGGGATAATGAGACGTGCTCATTTTTTTCGCAGCATCGCCCGTCACTTAACCTTTCCGGATCAACGTAACGAATTTTGCAAATTCCACGTGCAAGCCTCCTCGACGAGAAAATTCGTTCCACCCGATGTTCCGGCTTTTGCCGCTGCGAAGGAATTGAAAGAAAAAAAAATTAAAAAAAAAAAAAAAAATTAAAAAACCATTTGGCGAGTACGAATAATCTCGGCTATGGAGATTACCCTCGTTACCATTCCGCATGGCCGTTGAACGTTCGTGTTTTACATGCCGCACGCGTAACGAAGCTCCGGTACGCGTAGGAGCTCGAGCCGGGCAACTTGGTTGAGAAATTTATTTTCGTCATTTGATAAGTACGACACAGCGTCCGAGACGTTGTCGCGCATGCCGCGGATTCTCGTGTGGGGCTCGACCGCGCGCCGGGGACCACATCACCGAGCTATATTCTTTCATGAATTTATTGCAAATTCCGGTGGAGAATGTTTTGCGATGCGACGGATTGCCGTACGGTAAATATATAGATATATATACACTCTCGAGGGAGTCCCCACGGAACGAACTTGGATGCCTGATACCGGATCACGCATCGTCATACTCACTCTCGTCGACGTTTTTTCGTGTATGAAAATTTTCGTGAATCTTTCTTCGTGTCACCGTCAACCCTCATGATTTATATTTTTCAACCATTTGACAAATCGCTCGCTCGTATCGTGACTGTCGAGTGAATACGGTATGCCAAGTTTCCACGGTCATCGTTCTTTCCGAATATATGTATATATATATATTTTTCATTTTTTCACTTTTTCGTATGATAGAGATTTCATTCGAGTCAGTAATTCTCAAGAATGAATCACAATGTGGATCTTGTGCGGAAATTTAATGGGATCGTTCAGGTTTCTTGATTTTATTGATCAATCAATATTCGGAAAATTTTGACAGCTGATATACTGAAGATGAGAATTTTTCGTATGTGGCAAGAATTGTCATTGATACCTTTGAATTATCGAGTCATGAATTTTTATTATTCGAAATTCGATGAGTAAGCTCTTCAAGGACGAAAAATAATTATTTAATATTTGAAAGTTTGAATTGTACAAGATGATCAATTTGTAGATATAGTGCGTGATCACGCGCCCATAAAATTGGGTGTCGAAATGATAGTTTTATTTATTTATTTTTGTTTTTTTTTAAGAAATCGTCGAAAAACTGGTGGTCGGTGATTCGCCCGGCGAAATTATAAAATTAAAATTCAATTTCAATGGCCGGTGAAATTGGCAACATCGTGTTGCGTTAGAATCACGGTTGGAGATGAACGAATGATCGTACGACGTGTGGTCGCTTGTGTCGACTGAAATGCCGAAACTACTTTCTCTCGCTCGGATGACTGATCTATCCGGGCGTCCGAAAAGTTCGCCGGGTTAAATATTTCGACCCTATTTGCATAGCCTTTATCGTATGCCGTAACAGTTCGATGTTATTCTAATACTGTGAAGAAATGTGTGCCTCCCACATTCAAATAACAAGGAGCAATGATATATTCTCCAAGAAACACACATGGAACATTCTAATACAATTGTAATACTCATGGGAGTTCTGAATATCGTGAGTTTCATATGAAAAAACAAATGACATATATACAGAGTGGGGCACTAACTGTTGCCACCTTAAATATCTCTGTAATTATCGACGTCACAAAAAAAATGTTCCAAACGAAAAATGTACAGAGTCGTTCAAGGTCATTGAAGATCAAAAATTGACATTCACTTTTTTTTATGTGAAATGAACTTTACTTATGGAAGGTGTTCAAAGTGATTGCCATTGGAATCAATGCACTATCGCAATCTCCTTAATGATGATTTTAAATGACCTTGAACTTGACCCTAACCCCCAATGTTTTTTATGTAGTTCGCGATACTCCACAAGATGGTTTAAAAAAAATGTACCGTACCATTTGAAAAAGTGGAGGTGACCTTCACTGTGCATCAGCGCCTCCACTGAAATAAAAAAAAATAGTCGCATTTGATGACCCTTTTCGCACTGATCGTTTTTTGTTTGAAACATTTTTTTGTGACGTGGATAATTACAGAGGTTTTTAAGGTGGCAACAGTTAGTGCCCCACCTTGTAGATATATCTATAAATATATCGTAGATACTCGAAAAATGTTGCATTTTTACGTAAGGTAAGGAAACACCTTGAGATAGTCTCATTTAATCTACAGTATCAGTTTAATCTTGAATCACACGATATTATTGTTTCGATTGCAATCAACGACCTTCCAAAATCGATACCCAATCAAAGCTTCGTCCACAATGATATTGACTCTTCCCGTGTTTCATTCATCAAAACAAAAACAAAAAAAAGCGTACTCAATCTTTTTTTCTCGACACAAATGTTATTTATCTCGTAACACGAGCAGTTCGATATTACTTCCTGTTCCTGTCGATCCAAGTTCACACGGAAATTATGAGACGATGTGTGATAAGATATCCGATATCTCGGATTACGTCGAACCCATCCCGGGCGATAAAATTCTCGGACAAATGGAGCGACGAGGGTGAAAATCGAACCTCGAAAGCTTGTTCATTGACGCAATTCGAAGGTCAAGATAATCCGGATCGACTCAATGAGACCCCAACGAAGATGATTATTATTTTTTGTTGTTGTTGTTTCCATTCGTTTTTCCGGAAGTAGTTATCCGATAAGCGGCACAAGCGTTTCAACATAATTGCGGAAAGATGGAGAACGGGAGAATTTCAAATGCCAACGACTCGATCGAAGAACACATTTTTTATTTTCCGTCATTGGTGACAGACTGATAAATCGTCGAACCTGAAAAAACGCAATACGGCAGGTGAAGAAGTTGGATATGGAGAAACGAAAAACCCCAAGAAAAGTCGCGGCTGTCGGTTAATATACGATAGGCGGTGGCAAAGGGGGAGGAGGGGAGTGGGGGGAAGAGTGCGCCAACCGTTGGAGTGTAATATTGGCAATTTCACTCGATTTCTTAACCATCCCCGACATAGTTTTCCATCGGGGAAAGAATCCACGCTGTTCGAATAACCACCGTGCTATGAACTCGGTGAAAAATTCTCGGAATTCTCGAATAATACCACCGAGGGTAACATTTTTCCAGAACCCCAGGAGTTAGCTTTTCCCCTGTGACGCTGAAAAACGGAGCTGGCCGGGGGAGGGGAAGGGGGGAAGGGGGTGTGGTGACACATGTATAGCAGGATATAAGATAAATTAAACCGTGATGGAGTAAGAACGATGATCCCCATGGTAAGAAAAAAAAATATGCAAGTTATAATGAAAAAAAAAATCTATGAATAATATCATGAAAAATATAATAAAAATTTATCGCGTGGCAGAATATATTGTAAATTTGATCGTGACAAAGCGGAAACGATGATCATCGTGGTAAAAAAAAAATATATATATGCAAGCTGCAAAATATATCAATATATTCATAAATTTTTTCATTACAGCTATATTTATTATCTTATATATAATAAATTCACTAAATATAACAAATTGTATTTTACGAATCATGAAAAATGGTTGAAAAAAAAAAATTTATCTGATTTCATCAAAAGTATGATCGAAAAAGTATTTGTCACTCAAAAAAAAAGAAACAGATAAAAAGGTTCATGCGCCTGATAAAGTTTTGTTTTCGTACTTGTCACACATTTCCCACGGGGGTTGTGAACACGACCGAAACTTTTCACAATCGTTTCGAAAGAGAGAGAGAGAGAGATAGAAGATTGAGACGCGTTTGAGAATTCGTTCTTCAACCGAAATAAATCCGTAACGTGTATCTCGGACGATTTTTACCACGTGCGTCGGCTAGATAACGGATCCTTCGTGGATGGACACATCACGATCATCCGTAAGTCAGTGAGTTGTATCTCGGTCTCGTTTGGCTTATGCTCGACACGTCTGACCCCTCTCCGAGCCCGAAAAGGAATCCTCGAGCGACTCCTCGCAAATCCTCTTGGCCCCGAAGTTCCATACGCCCGCATTTTCGAGCACGCTGACCCCGGAGGTTTCATTCACATCGGCATTAAATGCAAAACCCCGTTCGGTTTTATGTTATAGTTTTTTTTTTTTTTTTCATTCCCGTTCTATTATTTGCGGTACGAATGACCTGGCGCCAGTGTTTTTACACGTGAATGACTGTTAATATGGTTACGAGCGATAACTCGTGTCAACATTGTTCAGTTAACGTGAATCACCCAAAATCTTCGATAACTCTTGGCATATTCCGAAAAAAAAAAAAATTGTTCGTGGGTATTGGTTTCTTTGTTTTTTTTAATATCTATGAGCTCGTTAATTATTTCACCGTTATGCATATTGTGAACTCTTGCGTCGTATTTTTTTCTTTGCATGCTAATTCTTTGAGAAATTAATGAAATAAATAAAAATTATCTCAAAAACTTCCACGGAGAAATACGAAAAACAAAGAGGAAAAAAAGGTAAAATTATTACGGTATTTATTCAATGATGAAATAACTATTGTTGAGCTAAGTAATTTTTTTTACAATGTGTATGAGTGCACGAAATATCATTCATGCAGGCCTTACCGTTCGTCGTGCATTCGTCTTTTATGCATTCTTCCCACCCAGCATCCATGGAATCTCGTAACCGATAACATCTTCATACAATTCATCATAATTAATTGCACCGATGCCGTTGCAACTCCGTTATTAATCAAGCTTCGGTCAAAAGCGCTGACGCGCGTTATTAACCATCGCTGTCGCGCGTACAACGTCGTGTTGTAAAATTTTTTTTTCACGAACATCGTAAATAAATTTCACATGGCTCGGAGCTAATTAAGAGTTAGGGGGATAATACGTATTGACATTTGACAATGGTACAACATCACTGGTTTAAGGCATGTCGTATCTGTGTGTTTATTACACAATAATTATTGTAATACTTTGTCACTTGAGAAGCAATAAAATTTTCACGATTCAATACGATTTAAAATACGTTTGCATCCGGTAGCCTTATTATAACTCCTAGTACGATCAGACGAAGTTTTCTCGGTTGATTCGACTATTTTTTTCGCGAAGACGAAGATGGGAGAAAAAAATCGATACCTTGAGATCATAATACGACTCGAGACGAGATTTAAACTTTATTTCAACTTTTTTTAACATCTCATTTAGGACGAAGGACATTAAAAGTAGGATAAAGTTATAAGCAATTCTTGTCTGCGCTTTAACTTCATTTCACCCCAAAAACCTGCAGTTATTTCTCATTTTTCAAGTTTATACGGTGAAACGAAGGTGAGATAATGAAATAAAAATGTTTACCTTTATTTGAAAGGTGAAACGAAGATGAAAAAAAATTTGGGACCGCATTGAGGTTGAATCGAAGGTGGAAAAATATTTCAAACTCACTTCACCTTGCAGTTCGGACTTGTAAGGTGAAATAAGTTTTAATATAAGGTAAAAATTTCGACTCGGGAGGCATTATGATAATATTATACATCCCACGGAAATTGAACTAATCACATTGATAAAAACTCAATTGAATTAATCGATACGACATTAAACACAAAAATATTTACCGTCGTATATCTGTTTAATCGATTATGCTACAGCCTAAATAGTTTTTCCGAAGATATTCAAAAGTATATTCGGGACTAACTCGTCGAGAACTCTACGTTTACAAATCGATGGACCTTTATAACTTATCTTTTCTTCATTTTACTTTAATATTATCTTATGATTCGTTGCATATATGTATCTGTTTCATTCTATTCGTGAACTTCCAACGATCACTCGAACGTGATGTTTGTTTCGATGAAAGATTGTTCGACGAGCTTGTCATATCCAGCGGAACACGACCTCCAGTCGTTATCTCGACGATGTACGACTGGAGTACGATCGTCTACACAATTTTTCCCAAGGGCCAATGGCGCAACTAGCCCGACGGTGTATTTATATCACGACGTTCAAAAAAAAAAAAAAAGAAATGCAAAATTTCACGATGCAATTTTCAACTCTTTTCACTTTTTATGCAAATTATCGAACCCCACCGGTGATCCATAAATTCATGCGATATACATGCGATGTACATGCATTATGCTCTGTGAATTTTGCCAAAAAAAAAAAAAAAAAGAGGCACACGGTAAACGATCGTACGAGATAAATCGTTGGTACGTATACCTGCGTTACAGAGTGTATTGCGCAATTAAAACTGGTTAAAAGTTTTGCCCGGGGCTTCGATATCATCGGCGCGGGGACCACGGAAGAAGGGGGAGGAGGGGGGGGGGGTTCGACCGCGTGCCAGAAATACCACAGTGCAAACTGAAGAAGCCGCCGAAGAAGTAACAGAGAAATGATCGGAGCTTGCTGATCCGGCGGTACGATACACACGAGAAAAAGAAATAAGAAGAAACGGAAAAAAAAAACATTGTGTATCATGCTGGTACACGCTATTTTTTTTTTTTTGCTTTTTTTTGTATGCTATCAAGTTTCTGGGTCCATTGTGTGGTTCGGCTCATTTATGTATTTAGGTTGGCTTAATTATCACTTTTATTACGTATATGACATATGCATATGTGTCTCTGTGTGTGTGTGTGTGTGTGTGCGTGTGTACGAAGGAAGCCCGCTGGCCAACGGATAATTTATGATCCTTCGTAATTTTTTTTTTTTTTTTTTTTTTTTTTTTCAATTCCGCAATCCACCGCACCTCTCGATTCGTTTTGCGCCATATTAGAGAGGACAGACCAGCTCCCACGGGGCCTCCACGCGTGCCTTATCCTCTCGAAGATCAAGAGCAGCATCATAGTGCAGCCTTGGCATTGATCCAGCTGCGCGCTTTCGCGAACCAACGCGTCGCTGGTCAGCACGTGTGAGCTTGATCCTAGTGAATACAATTGTTTTGCATTAGTTCATAATTGTGATTTTGAAAATTTGAAAAAAGCGTTTTTTGAATTTAAACGAAAATTTTTATATGTTTTGTGTTTGGATTGGTGAATCTTTGAATGCATTTATTTTGCAAATATTTTGAATCTTATTACGAACCGATGCAGAGGAAATCATTTTTTTTTTAAACATTAAGTCTGATTTTTAAATAGGTTTATTTTTCCATAGATTTTTTAACAGTGAGTGCCAATGGAATAGGATATATATGAAAAACAAAACGTTTTCAGGTTTATCCTCGACGTTGAAATATATTTATTTTTCTCGATATTTTAAAAAATTATTAGCCAATGGATCATTTTTTTAGCAAAAAATATCCAGAAAATTCTGTAAAAAATGTGGTCAATCAGCATCGTATCAAGGCATCGATTTTACATAAACAAACCATAGAAAAAATCTGTACGTTCATGTATATGAGGTGTTCCACCCCATTTCGAACGGTCAAAAAGTTTTGCATTCCCGAAAAAATTGAAATGTGGTCAAATTATTCAATTAGACGAAAAAAAGTAGTGTGAATTTTTTCAGATTTTTTGGATCGCATTTTTTTGAGTTTTTCAACATTTCAAAATTTTCTAAATAACGTTATATATTGAAAACATACGATTAAACAGAAAAATGTTTGAGACAAAAAAGTTGCAGTTTTCCATAAACTTTGTGAAAACATTTTTCTTGGAATTTTTCGAGTTCAAAAAATGGCCATTTTCATCAAAAATATACGAAAATAATTTTTTTCGGTCGGTATGTCACCTTCGATTTATCTCAAAAAATTCCTGAAAATACTCTGAAATGTGTAAAATACACACGTATTTTTTTTGTCATGGCTCGATTAGTTGTTCCTAAGCTATGCTTTGGTTTATTAATAATATTTATTAAAGTTTTTTTAGAAAAATCCATTATTATGGAAAATCATAATCTCCCGAATTGTTTTTCTCTAATTCACAGATGAGAGAACATTTACAATAATAATATTAATGTTTTTGAGCTTATTGGATAATCGATAACGTAGATGGAACTCGATTGAACTCGTTCGAAAGCTACGCTCTATAATCACTCGTTCAAAAAATTCAATGATTAAGTGAATAATTTTCTGTCCTAACATCATATTTTTTTATTATTGTTGTGTAAATGAATCACAACGTAAGAACTGGGAAAAAGTGAAGCATAAACAGATCGTTGCGAGTTATTTATTTTTCCAGACTCGGTGAGTTACGAAGTCCGTGGCGAGCGAATATATTTTGCATTGGAGAATCCCATCCGGTCCTGGTATAATGCAAAGGTGTTTTTGGATCTTCGGTACAGCTTTCACTCGCTTAAATCTCGATTTCATCTACGTTATCGATTATCTTACTCTAATAAGCTCCAAAACATTAATATCATCATTGTAAATGTTCTTTCATCTGTGAATTTGAGAAAAACAATTCGGGAGATTATGATTTTCCATAATAATGGATTTTTCTAAAAAAACTTTAATAAATATTATTAATAAACCAGAGCATAGCTTAGGAACAACTAATCGAGCCATGACAAAAAAAATACGTGTGTATTTTACACATTTCAGAGTATTTTCAGGAATTTTTTGAGATAAATCGAAGGTGACATACCGACCGAAAAAAATTATTTTCGTATATTTTTGATGAAAATGGCCATTTTTTGAACTCGAAAAATTCCAAGAAAAATGTTTTCACAAAGTTTATGGAAAACTGCAACTTTTTTGTCTCAAACATTTTTCTGTTTAATCGTATGTTTTCAATATATAACGTTATTTAGAAAATTTTGAAATGTTGAAAAACTCAAAAAAATGCGATCCAAAAAATCTGAAAAAATTCACACTACTTTTTTTCGTCTAATTGAATAATTTGACCACATTTCAATTTTTTCGGGAATGCAAAACTTTTTGACCGTTCGAAATGGGGTGGAACACCTCATATATATATCTCAATGTCAAGCAATGAAAAGTAAGGTAGTCGTTTGCGTTTTTTTTCGTGTTCACTTATCACTGATCGACCTTGTCGTCAGAGTCACGACTCATGACATTGGATATCGACTTGGCAAGATTGCAATGAAGTTGTTGTCCCATTCGTCGTTCTCCGAATTGATAAGAACGTATAAAAAAAAAATCTGACATCTGAGAATCGATCAACACCTCAATCAGTGCATTTCACAGTTCGCTATCTCGCAACAACGTGACCAAAATATAATTGAATTAAATGCATCCTGACCTCGTTTCGTGAAAATACCGAAATTTTTTTTTAACATAAAAAAGGGTTTAAAAAGAGAATTACGTTTCCAAAAGTCGTCCGAATGCCTCGCGAAGCGTGAAACTGTGAAACAGGTTCTCATATAATACCCGCATAACGTTCGAAAATTCGAGAGAAAAAAAAATGTGTTTTCAAGTTTCACCGATAGGTGTGGGCTGTTTGTGTCTCATCGGTGACGAAGCGAACCGGATCCATTCTCGTGGTATCGAGGAATTACACGTGACCGGTGGAATGTTCATCGATTCTTCGTTTTCACGGAAAATCCAATGATCCAAAAAAAGAAACCAAACAAAACAAAAAAACAAACAACAAACAAACAAATAAAAATAAAATAAAAAAATTCTGGCTTGCTATTGAAAATAAATTATTTAAATGTCCCCAATGGCGCTGTAAATTTTCATCAGTGGTTTCTCATTACCGCACAAAGCCGTTACGAACATTCAGTTTTGATATCGCAAATGGCTCTGACGTCACACATGGACACTCACACATGCGTCGACGGATAATCATAAAGGATATCCCGAATGCTCCGTTACATCCTTGGATTCCACGGTTTGCCATAAAATGTTTAACGGTTGTCCGACCGTAAGCTTGATCCACGCAAGTCGCAACAAAAAAAAAAATAAATAAATAAAAAAAATAAAAATAAAAAAATCCTTCTTCGTCGTGTGGGTAGAATTTATTTTTTGTTCGTTGTTTTTTTTTTGTTATTTAAAAAGTGCACACACCAGTTTCGATCTCAAGCACACACGCAACAGATCTTGTCGAATCTTGCCCGGTTTTGGTGGGGTAACGCAGTCACCGGACTCACCAGAGGACCGTATTGTGCTTGGCAAAAACCAGTTCTACTCCAGGAAGTCCCCATCTCTCCGTCCCTCAGGCTCTTACCTTCGCTTGCTCACAGATGTACCCTTTTCTTCTCGATTTTTTTTTTTCGTCACTTTTTTTAACATCCTTTATACAGTAAACTTTTTTTTTTGTTTTTTTTATTTTATTTTTTCTATTTTTTTTTTTCGTTACCTTTATTTCGATAGAGTTACTCGAGTTGGCCCTCGAGGCCGTACCACATGTGCATACCCGTTACACACACACACACACACATACACACATAAAGGTGAGGTTTTCGACCGCTCGCGGTTGTGGCGCCCGTGTGTGTCCAGAACTTGACCGGACGGTGAACCGGATCGTGCGACGCGTCACAAATTCCTCAAGGGCCCGCGGACGAAAATAAATTGGATGCGACAGGGCGAGAATCTTCGCACGTGATCCGATCCACCCTTCCCCCTCCCCCCTCCCACCCTTTCGCCCAACACTCACGGAACAACGTCCTGCGACAAACCAAACAAATAAAAGACCGTGGCAAATTGATCTCGAGCGTAAAAAATCGCACCTACGGGATTAAATTCGTGTGTGTGCGCCATCGTCTCGTCTCGTACATTATCAATTAGTTTTGTTATTGATTTCTTTTTCTTTTTTTTTCGTTTTCTTTTTTCAACGAAATTTTTTTGTATTTTATTTTTTTCATGGAGACTCGATGTATCGCTAAGGATCTTACCGATCTTGCCGATCTTATCCAATAATTCATGGTCCAAAAGTGTTTGTGTGATTTTGTTTTTTTGGATTTTTTTTTCGGAATTTTCTCGATTGAATATGCAGACTTTGTCACACGTTCGAAGCTTCGGAGTGAAATAATCTTTTTTTTTTCTCGGTGTAAACGACCAACTTATGCCAATGGTAACATTGTAAACAGCGATAAATAACGTAATTAACCGGGACCATCGATATATGCTGACGAACGCAATCTGTGGAAACGCTCGAATCTGTGGAGACTCAACGATAATACTTTACAGATTTATAATCGTTGATTACGAAATATCGAAGATAAAAAAAAAAAAGAAGAAGAAGAAAAAAATGGAAAACCGATTTTCATATTCGTAATGAAGATTACGTTGATCGAGAGGAATCCGAATGGATGGCTCGTACTGATAAATACTGATGTTGTTGTTTTTTTTTATTCAGGATGACATGATACACCTAATGTTGGAATTTTTTTCGAACATTCGCGACGATAACAGCGTGGGCGAGAATGACAAATAGAAATAATTCGAATAACTGTTGAACGTGATACGAACGAAGAAACGATTTGCCTGGGTGATCACTGTCTCGTGGATTCGATTCTCCTATTTGTTTGCAGTTCAGATTTACGTTTATCACGACGATGGAATGAAAATTAATCGAGAGCCTTTCTTTTTAATCGCATTTCGAGTCTTGCAGTGAGCTAAGTTATTCCTTTGAAGTTTTGCTGAAACTTGAATTAAGTTTTGTTGACTCACTGATTTATTTATTGAAAAAATTAATAAATATTTTCATCCAAAAAATGTCTAAAAAGTGCGAATACAGGCGGACAAAAATTTGGTTGAGAAAGAATAATTGATCTATAACATAATTTCAAGATTTGGGAGTATCATTATTAATCCACTGACATTTATGAAAGAAAAAAAACAAAAAAAAGTAAATTAAAAAAATTCGAAAGTACGGATACGAGGTAAAGAATAATTTTGCCAATGGCTCGAGAGGACGAATAATCTTGGCGCGACAATCGTAACATTATTTTCACCGAAAAAAAACGTTTGTGGCGGTAGTTCGGAGCATGCGCGTCATGAGAATGTTACCCCTCCCCAAAATCGTTAGAGTGCTGCCCACTTCGGTTTGCGGGTCGACAACGAAATGTACGAGTGTGGTAGGTATGTATATATATATATATATATATATGTGTTTGCGGTTCGGAGCCGAGAAATCGTAAGGCCGTTCGGATCATTCACGACGATAAAGATGCAAATGTTGGAATGCCCGAATCACCATCCGACGTCGTGACTCCGGTTATAAATTTGTTTTTTCTTTTTTTTTGTTTTTTTCGTTTTTTTTCTTTCCCTACATATACGTCTGTATCGCTTTGCGGTCGGCTGCGAGATATTCACGTGAGTCAGTTTTCACGTCTGTTGCGGTCGGAGACTCTGTTACGTAATTTTCGATAATCTCACTTATTTATCCATTATTTATCACCAGCAGTCGACCTCCAAACAATTTTGCCATCCTCAGAATTATTTTAACGTATTATTCAATTATCGTTGACGGAAGAAAAAATAAAATAGTTTTTTTCACAATTACAATTTCGTGATGATAAAAACGAGACAATCCATTGACAATTTACCTTTGCAATATATAAGTACAAAAAACTCCACGAATATTTGTGTCAATATGGAATAATTAAGTACCACACAGCAGTGGCTCGTCATAATTACATTTAATTGCAATTACAGTGATTACGAACCAAAAAAAGCATCAACGTTCGTTCGACATGATTAACTAATTTCATTAATGAATTTTACATTAAATTATGATTGTCATAAAATTTCGTTGTGGTACAATGAATAAAGTATTTCATTCGTGAAACGGTTTTACAAAGGATTTTGCAATTTATTATTATTTCTTTTAAATTTTCATCGATACGAGATAACCGCGCTATACAAGGTCCGAGTAATAAAATTCAACGTTGTATGTTCGTTGAGCTGGGTTCACCTCGCTTCCCGATTATTTCATGCTCACCGACCGGACATTACGTTCATTATTACTGTAGCTCCGCGGGTTGAAACGGGCTAAGCTTTTTCCTCGTCGTATGATAAATTAATCCGAACGGGAAAGTGTGTGCACTCCGGTGGAATTTTCTCAAACGAGCTTTGGGAGTTTTCCAGCTGCATCTATTCGTTGCACCTCGGGCGCTGCGAGTCGTGCAATCCGGTCCATGGGATCCGACGTTAATGCTGATGCGATATACAAGTTTGGTCACATCGTACGTGCATCTCGAATGTGAATCCAACAAAGCATATATATATATATATATATATATGTATATGTATGTGTGTGATTCGTCTTTGCCGGGTTTGGAAATTTAGCACGAAACTTTGGTCGGCATCTATATCCACTTGAAATACACTTTGAGAGGTTGCCACAATTCTATGGGAATTGTATGGATCCCTCGAAGCAATAAAATAATCTATCTATCTATCTATCTATCTAGGTTGCCATATCCAAGACGATCGTTGAATGATTAATCAAAACTATCGATCTAAAATTGTAAGCAACGTTGATAAATACGATTTTCTATTTGTGTGTCTTGTCGTCGCTAAAAAAAAATATAATACCCAAGACCGAGTTGGGCGAGCACGTGATAAAGTTTCGTAACCATTTTTACCAGCATTCTTTGCAACTCTTTATAATACTTGTCAAAAGCTATTTCCTGTCGACAAATTTGCTTGCTTCCGAAAAAGAAGTATTTCGAAAATTTTCCTGAGGTACTTTTTGCTACAGAGTTCGTTATAACTTTTATGGAAACTTCATATTGAAAGCTACATTTTCCATTTTTTTTTCAGATTTTCCGCATTGATGGTTGATGAGTTGGAGGGGCATTGTGAGGATAAGGATTTTCTCTGTGATAACGACTTCGGAAACAAATCTCTCGTGATTGAAAGATTTGAATCAAAAGGTCCTAAGACATTGTTTGTCGCATTTTAGAAAACCTATTTAAAGACACCCCACTCAATGGAGTAAGTGAAAAAAATACATTTTGAATACCCTATTCAGTCTATCGGAGGGTTGGAGGGGGGTGGCTAAAAAAATCTATTTTTTCAAAAATCTCATAATTTTTTTTTTCAGATCAGCAATCCACGCTCGTATACCAAGTGTCATCTTAATAGGTAACTATATACATATATAAGAAGGGCTGTGACGCACAGACAGACAGAGAGACGGACAAATCGAAACCACAAAGTTTTCCAGTTAGCTACGTTAACCCAAAAAGGAATGAAGCAAAAAATCGGGGTGTGCCAATTTACACATTCCACAGCTCCATAATAATCCATTGGACATTCGAATATAATGATCAAAAACGCACGAGAGAATTGAAACAACAGCCCACGCATTGTTTTTTGTTTTATTTTTCATTCGTCGAAGCGTCGACTTACATACGGTGGGAGTAATCCACAATGGGTTATAATATATCATGGTCCAGCCGTGATAAAGAATATTTTCAATCGGCCGATTCCTCGTGCGATCGGGCTGATGCCAAAACCGTCCAGCTCGGTTTTTTTCCACCCGGCATCATTCACATCGCCTTCGTCGGTCACGGCTAATACCCCAATCAATCCGTAGATACGAAAAAAAAAAAAAAAAAAAAAAATCAGCGTCGAACGGTTAAGAATTATCTACATCTAAGTGTTACTTTTTTTCTTCTCTTCTATCTCTTCTGTTTGTCGAGAACCGTTTTCGAGAAAGCTGTTGTTTCAATTAATTAATTACGCGATATATTTTTCTTCCGTGTGTACTTGACTGATGATTTTCCATCTTCACCGTGTCGATGAGAGCTCGATGTGAGTGAGCAATTATCGAGCTCCAACGAGGCCCTCCGGTTTCTGCCTGCGGTGCTTGCTGGGCTTAACCGAGGGAAAGATTCGGGCACGGTATCGTCATTCATCACGGGTAAGCTTCGCCGGGACTGGAATTCGGACAAGTCCTGCCGGACGTGCCAATTGCATCTGGAACAACTCCCCGAGACGTCCGTCTTTACGTCACATCGATGGACATGATTGAAACGGTAGTTGAAAACGACGATATGATCGCACTATCGCTCAATCCAAGTTGAAAAAATATATATAAACACATAAACCACGTGATATAGAATACATGGTTCACTATACTGAACATACATAGTTTACTATACTGAATTTGCTATTTTTGAATTTAACATTCTTTGTTTTAAAATTTGAAAAATAGTCAACATCTTTTTTTTTTAAATCATTGAAAACTGATGAAAAAAAAATTATCAACTATTTTTTTATCGTGGAATAAAGAATACTTCTACATTTAGCGATCTTAATATTATGTGTTGCACTTACTTTTCATCCCTGAAATTTTTTATTCGCCGGAAACAAATAAATTGCAGTTGAAAATTGCAAAATGAATAATGTTGGCGTGTTGATTAATGGAAAAATTAAATTTGTAAAAGCGCGACGTTTATATATAGTCCCATTGAGCTGTGATTTTGATAGAGGGGTCTAGCTTCATGTAATAGCGAGATTGTGCTCCAAGCAATGAAAATTAATGATGAGCACTCGTATCAAACGAATATCAAATGGCCAATTATCATGAAACAATTAAAACGATCAACATTTTACCAACAGTTATGAATAATTAATACGAATTATCATTTCCCAAATGATTCACTTATACATTTAATAGATCCCGTAATTCACATTTGTCAACTCATCAAAGTATTACCAACATACATTTACATTTAACGAATGCTTGTATTCCTGATCTCAACTGATCCATCAGCTTTATGAAACATCTCATTTGCGTTCGAGGGGAGCCGGTAAATATGGCCGGAAGGAGAACGATAAATTAGTCTCTCAAAGAAATACGAAATAAGATTTATGGTTTGAATATTAACAAGACCGGGAGTAAGATAGCCGTAAGTGCCTTGGGGGGGTCGGTGGGAGGGGGTGGCTCGATATCGCGAGACCCCCCGCAAACGCGAACCGACAACGTCGAAAACTTTGCAATCGCGATCACCGGTTCAACGCAAACTTTTGGCGAAAAACTATGAGAAAGGTGAATACGAAAAAAAAACAATATGACGATAAATTAGTTATCGTTGAAACGAACGAGTAATGACGAAGTAGCCGAGCTGGATTACCGTTGGCTTATTGGCCATGCCAAAAAAAACAAACCCGTCGGACAAAATTAATTGAATATTTTTATCGCTGAGAGACCGAATTAAACACGCTGGGGCGGACTCACGGCCGCGTCGACTTGGAAGCCGATTCGTGTTGTCGGGGTATTTTATAATCCTCGACTGTCAGACAGAGACGAAGCGTCCGCAGTCTGGCTTTGTCGTGGGGAGCCGTAGTCACACCGAGTTGCCGAACTTTCATTGGGACATTTTATTCAAAGGTGGTCGACACAATGTCGCCTGCGTACTCAAAAAAAAAAAAAAAAACAAAGGCCATCGACTCTGGCAGGATTTCCACTTGACAATCGGGTGATTGATTATCATAATGGAAGATATATATATATACGTGCTTGTGTCTGATGTTTCAGCAGTTTGACTTTATCAAGTGGAATTTAGAGTTTTTATCGTATATCACATATCATTTGGTGTTATTAAAAAATGTTGAACTAATGGAATATCTACTCACAAGAGTTTGTTAATTAAAGTACTATTGCTATTGAATTGAGATCATCATTGTACAGTGCAATTGATAAATTTTATTTCATCGAGCAAGGCGTGACTTATCACGTATCTCACGACCTTGAAAGACAAATTTTCTCGAGCTCACCATTTTTTTTCTCTCACTAGAATCCAGTTATGTAGCGATAAAACATTTTCATGGGGTAAAATACATCAAATACTCTGAAGGGAATATGATTTACCGCAATCGTTTTGAAACGCTTGGGGGTGTCGAATAGCTGTACCATTTCATTCGTCGCCCGAGCTTTTAAAGTAGAACGTGCGAGACTTCTTGCAGTTTCAGAAAAAGCATATTTTTTATTATGTTATATATTTATATACTTACTAGCTTAATAATTACTAGTTTATATATTTACTAGTCACGGTAACAATGGTAACAAACGTTCACACCCCGTTTCACCCCCTTGGGGATCTATTTTCTTAAAATTCTATCTTAGTTCACTTCTACACCCTTTGAGAAAAATATCTTTCAAATTTAATGTTTCTATCTTCAGTGGTTCAGGCAGTGCGTTGTCTGCCAGTCAGTCATGGAACTCTTACATAATATACAGTATACATATATAAATAGAAAGATAGATACTTGATGGAAGAAAAAAAAATTCGAACAGCAATAATAATAAAACAATATAAATAATAATACATAATAAAATGAAAATGAGTAATTATAGATAAAACTAAACTGAATCTCAAAGTGACCACAAAATCAAGATTCTAAAATTTCACAACAAATATCATCAAATTTGTGTATTTCCATGGAGGAAAAAAACTAATTGTCACTGGATTTCAACAGAGTCCAATTATTTACAATTTTAAACAATTAAGAGAGTTTCAAAGAGTTTCTCTACATTCCAATTAATCTTGATTTGCTTCAGTCACTTGTTGATTTGTCTCCACGATTGCTTCGTGCACATTCCCGTGACTGTATATTCGATCGTCTCGAATCCGCAAATTACTCAATCCAGACGTTTTCATCCGGTTCATCTTAGTGTGGCACATCAGTCGAATGTCCAGCACTTGTCATTGAGAGACTGGCGCGATCAGCGCCGGTCATTTAACAGGAAATTAATCTCGATCCAAGAGACGAATGTGATTTGCTTGATCGCATCTTCCCCTCCCCCCCCCCCAACTGGTTTCAATTGCGTACTATATTCGTACCGTATTCAATTCGTACTATTTCAAATCAAATAAAGCTTTTCGAGCACCATTCCACATTCCATTACGATTGTGCCCGCTTAGCTCGGCAATATGAGATTTCGTTTGTGCTAAAGAATTTCATATCGCAATACTTTCCACAAAAGCGTTTGTGATACAAATATTCAGTTCCACGGCTTTTCCTCATTCCGATATGGCAAACAAGATTTTTCGTTCGTGCTTTACACGCACGTCTTGCAAAATACAACAATTTGTCTTTCCTTCGTTTAACCCTTTGAGGTCACACGTCGTGTTTAAACTATCGCTACGCTAACAATATCGTCCCGAAGGATTCATAAAAATTCAGGATATTAGTTCGAACACTTTGGAATAAGAATATCATGGAAAACATTTTTTCATCGAATTTTTAAAATGGCGGAAAAAAATTATTGAGGGGTCAATGCGTGACAAACACAATTTTTTCACTAAAAAAATATCTTTTACTATTCCAAATATTTTAATTTTTCAGTTAAAAAAAAAAATGTTTTGGCCTGAAGTTGCGTTTGGGGTCATTTTGACCCCAAGCGACCTCGAAGGGTTAATTTATCGTGTCACGAGAATTATTGTTGAATATAATTGAAGCAAATATTTTTAGGTCGATAACCTCCAAATCACTGATGGTAATTAAAAAGATTTATAGCATCGATTATGACAATCATTCGATAAACAATCACATGACAAATGTGTTCGTCTGTTTCATGAATACTACAAAATTTAACAGAAATTCGATAAGCATTCGAGTGTCCCAAGAAGCGTCGTATTGTGCCACAATATTGCGTATGCGATATCAGCTGTAGATGCTCAATATCAATTTTCAAAGACCGAAACGTATTACCGTCTCGAGTTCCCAAATTGCTGCAATACTTTTTTTTCCAAAGCCCAGTTTTTTGCTCGTCCATCTGTGGGGTCCAGTAGTGGCACTCTCTTCTTGTTGTAATACATTCGATGGCAGTTAGCACAAGAATCGATCTGTCGTGTGGAATTCTCGGTCCTCGATACGCTACCGGGCTCAACTACAGGATTCGACTTCATTAACAGGATTATCGATAACCATTTGCCTAATGACCGTTCGGAATCGATGGAACGGACAGAACCACCGATGGCGAGCGTACGAATGACAGATTTTTTTTCACTAAGGAAATTTACGTCTCCATTACGAACAGATACTGGAATCGATAGCATTGATGGTTTGTAGTGACGACAATTAAGATACAATTTAGGTTGGCGAGGGGGGGGGGGAGATACGATGATGAAATAACAGCTCGTATATAGATATATTTTTGTTTCATATATATATACTATAATATATACAGAGTTTTGTGTTCGTTGATAAAAACTGATAAATATTTTTTTATATACGATATGTATATTTTTGTATGGATATTCTGGAGGAAATAAATAAGAAACACCGAAAAATAATTGTTTTTGTGAGAATAGCGAATAGAAGAAGAAATCAGAACACTCAAATTTTTCGAAATTGAGTTTACGACAGATAGTTTTATGTTGAGCAATTTTTTTTTGTATCATTGATTGACATTATATTGGCAATTAAATGTTGACAACAAAATTGCCTTGCCTCCCTTATTTTTGTAGGCTCAATCACGTTGACTATTGCCTTGTGTGGGATTATGGGGATTAATTGTGCGTCTGCGTGTTTCATGGTTATTGAGTTTTATACGGATTTCTCCAAGACGGTATATATATATCTACTATGCATGGACTGCTGTGTCTTGTACGAAAACCCGCAGGCACGATGACCTTGAACTTGTTTTCTCCACACAGCTACTCAAACATGTTCAAACTCGCGTTGACGAGGCGATTGGGAGCATTTTCCCGACAGTCTGTCATTGTTGTTGTCGGTCGTATTTGAGCCTGAACCAAGATTTCAAAGTTTGTCGTCGCAACCGTATAACGAGCACCCGGATAGCAGCACAACAGTCGCGCATCTGCACAGCCTCGGGGATTGTCAGTTACAATCGTGTAGAGAGTAACGACTGTGCAAGACGTCAAATGGTGTAACGCATCAAATACGTTCGATATATTATGTACAAATCATTTGGCAATGACACAACTCAATACAAAGTCACTGTCAACTGGAGAACATCGTGATAACTGTAAAAAACTAATTTAAAAAAAAACTATTTTACATAGTTTTCGAAATTTTGTTAGTATGAAAGGGTTAAGTCGTATTTATCGTTGAATTATTTCTTATCACATTAACGTTGTGATGTTTTTTCTCTTTTTTTTCCTGGAGACAATTGTTATGTTTTTAAATACGTTTTATTTTTCTTTGCAGGTTAGACGTGAAATTTCATTTAAAAATTCGTCATTGATTGATAAAGAATGATTTTAAAAAAATGTTATCAGGCGTGAAACATTCTCCGGATTTATCGAGACGTACAGGTGCATCGATTGTTGATAATTCAATTTCAAAGTGTCAGTCACTGCGGAACGTTCGTTGTTATGTTTTTTTTTTGTTTGCTAAGGAAACGTGGATCGATAATCACAATTAAATCAGTATTTCATTGTGCCCATTTATTACATTCGTGTGAATTTATTTACAGTTTGTAAAATTTCATGTCAATCGAATCGTTCAGCCAATGGGGGTGAACATGTGCATCAGTTCCATGACCCAGAAATGCATTCTCTTTTCCTCGAAATGTTGCAACGCCGTCAACGAGGGTTCGGTGTGATGACCGATTCTCAGATAAGACAAGTCCTTGTCGTACGGTTTCCAAATATTTGGATCGTGCGTGTGATTGGAAGTCGGAATTCTGCAAAATCACAACGAAAAAATGACATTATTGGGAAAAAGAATGATTCGACGGATAATTGGGACGATCGATAGTTACCCGTCGTAGGCAAAAGAGGTCCAGAGATCGATCATCAGGTCGATCATGTATTCGTCGGAGTCGCTGATATTGAGATCAGGATGTCCGAACCAGGCGGGTGATCTCGGAAACAAATAAATTATGTCGTCGGTGTGAGACACACCGACATTCTCATTCGTGCCGATTATTTCGATGGTGTGGCTCACGGTTCCTCGATAATCAAACGCGTAGTAGTAAATCGGATTGTTCACTTGCTGCATCTGAATCTGCATTTGAGCCACCGCTGGGAACAAGAAACCCACGTCCGTGATCACATTCGTCACGCTTTTGATAAACTGCAATTGACAAAGAAATAACATTTTTAATGTACCATCGATTGATACTAATCAATAATTATTGTCATCGACGTATTATTATTATTATTAGAGAGTGTTTCGTCTTATATTCAAGTGCTTCTTCATTTTTTTCCATGGCAATTAATTTTTCTTGTCACAAATGAACACGTGTGTAATATGAAAATGACATTGACAAATAACATTATCATTCAATTTTAATGATAATGTTAGGTCTGTATAAATCTGAAATTGCGTTCATTTTATTATCATGAAACGAAGAATGTCGTAAAGTTAATATATTCATCATTTAGAAATAGAAATCTTTTTTAGATAAAATTATATTTTTTATTAAATAATATTATGTAATAATATAATTTAATAAGAGTATTAAAATTATCGATATAATAAGAATTACTATAATTAGTTTTTATATGTTAAATTCATTAAAGCAATTTATGAACAATCGGCAAATTAATTTTCCAAATATTTTAAACGTGCGCCAATTTTCTTGGCAAAAAAAAAAACAAAAAAAAAACACCCTCACAAATCAACTTACATTTTTCTTATCTCGCGGATCAACTCCGTTGAAATAGAAATGCACCACATTGGAAGCGAGTCTTTCGGCATCGTCAACGCCGAGAAACGTTCTCGTCGTGTTTACCAAAAATCCATAAATATTGTCTGCAATCTCATCGTAAAGACTGCTGTTTGTGTATAATCCTCGAGAATGGAAAGGGACAAACAAAGAAAACGTTTCGATGAGTATCTCGTCCGAGTTATTGATTGAATGTGGATTTCCAATAAAAAAATTAAAAATAAAATAAATGAAAAAAAAATAATAAAAAAAAATAATTAAAAAAAATAAATGAAATAAACGAAAAGATGAAAAAAAAATGAAAAAACCTACCTCCGCTTATGAGAAGTCCCTCGTCGGCAACGTTGCCGGACATGGACGGACAATCCTTCATCTTGTTTCCGAGCATTCGATCGATCGGACTTGCGGTGAGAAACGCTCCTTCGAGATCCGGCTCGTTCGTCGGCACCCAAGTGTGCACCAGCTTGCGCAATCCGTCGAACACATCGTCGGAATCGACGATACGATAAACGTCGATCTCGCGCAGGCAATCGATCAAAACTCGTGAATCATTCGTCGGACAATTGAAATAAGTTCCGAGTTTGGTGGCGAAATTTTTGTAATTCTCGATCTCGTGAAAACCCCAAAAGGACAATGCGCTTCCGCTTTGAGCGATGTATCGATGAAACAGACCTGCCCACGTGAGAGAACGTGCGACGTTGGTGGCATATACATATATATTTTGATAATGATAATGAAATTCGAATTTTTTATTATCGTTATCATCCAACTCTAGCATTTCCAATTTCGAAGGCGATTAGAGAATGAAAAATAAAAAATGATTTTTATTAAAATAAGATTTATAATGTATACATACTATCCATATATGTTTTCCTGATACTGGCCTGATCTGACTGATACCGAGAATGATTTTTTTTTAAATCCAATTCTCTAATCGTCCTCAAAATTGGGAATGCAAAAGTTAGACGACAACGATAATTTAAGGGTCTAATTTCAATTAAATCATTAGTCACTTCTGTGATCATGAACATGATACAGTTAATTCCATGCGCGTGCGTATGAATAAACAATGCGAGTTTGCATAAAAGTACGTAATAGTTGATGCAAAGAATGAGACAAGCAGTCGTTCACCCCAAATAATCAGTAAATCGTTCGATGAAAGAAAACAGAACGCACACGACGAAAAATCGTTCAATTATAATTAGTGCCTGATACCCCATGATACCTGATACCAGTGATACGAAAGCATCGTCAGCCGAATCAGCGAAGCCAGACAATCCACATTATGCAACGAGGCAATTGTGATTATTTGCGTGTGCCGAGTACACGAATTACGGGGCATTATAACGATTATCGCAAGCACGTACCATCGCTCAAGTCTGACAGAACGTGGAAATTCACGCTGACGCTTCCAGCGCTCTGTCCAAAAAGCGTTACTCTTTCTGGATCACCGCCGAAGGATTTTATGTTGTCCCGAACCCAACGAAGGGCCAGTGCCTGATCCTTGAGACCGAAATTTCCGGGCGCTTCCGCATCACCGGTGCTCAAAAAACCGAGCACTCCCAGTCGATAATTCATCGAGACCAAAATAACGTCGCGATCCATTATGTAATTCGGTCCGACGTACGACGAAGTTCCATTTTTTCGGACAAAATCACCACCGTGAATGTAAACCATCGTTGGATACAAAATTGCAGGGTCAATCTATAACGTTAAATCGTTCTTCGACTGATTATAAATTTTCAATTTTTTACCTTGTTTTTTTTTAAGTTGCGTACATGAGAAACTCGATGTAAATCAAATGAAATCGATTATGTCATCAATGTAAAGTCAATGAAAATCAATGATAACCACGTAAAAAAAGCTTACATTTAACCCATTCGGGTCATTTTGGGTCCACTGGACCCCAGGCCAAGCTCATGGTATTTATGGAATAAGAATCCCATTGTTTAACATTATTTTGTCCATTCAAACGTACCACTTCCATTTTTCGACATCGACCAAAGGTCTTGAGTTCAAACTTTAAAATAAATATACTTTTTTCCAAAGTCCATAAGACCTCTATTTTTTTTCTCAGAAATATAATATATCAAGAGTAAAACAGCGCAAGATTTTTTACCACATGACAAAAATTAAATTTTTCACGAATTCTTTTTTTGCAAAAAAAGTCAGATTTCGTGATTTATTTTTTCATCGTGTTTTGATTACTTAAAAATCTTGAATAGGAGACAACAACTGTTAGATTATTCAGAAAACATGTTAAATTGAAGTTTGGCGCAAGATCCAAGTCGATGCATTAAAAAGAACGCAGATGGGTTCGGTTTTTGTGAGTGGGGTTCGCTGGACCCCATGTGACCGTTATGTTATGATTTAAAGGTGTGACCTCAACGGGTTAAACTGCATTTTCAAAGTGATTATTACTCTACGCTATTAAAAACGTATTTTACCTTTGGTGTGTAGACATTTAAGTACAGACAATCCTCGTGGCCAATCGGAGATTGATAGTCATCGTATTGCGGGCATTGATTTCCATCTGACACCGCCGACAATGTACCCTCCCATGATTTCGCTGGTACGGGGTTTTTGAACCTGTTGTCACGAGCACAACAAAAAAATGAATGATTGCTGCGACGACCATTCAATCAAGACGTCGAATTTTTAGGGTTTCCCCGTTTGTGCAACCGACATTTTTGATGGATTAATTTTTTTAGTAATAATTTTTGGTATAAGTCAAAAATAAAGTAATAATTTTTTTTTTGTTTTTCAATGTCATCAATCACATTTGCAATCTCATCAGATCACATTAAACATGAAATTTATGTGAAAATATTGAGATTCACAAGCACACAATGATTTTTCATAGATAAAAAATGTTAAAAAAAAACAAAAATACATTTATTTCACATGCTCGTTTAATTATCTTCGATGCTCAGCGTTGAAATTACCCATCGTTGTTCGATAAAAAATATAACAAAATAAAAATAACATTATTGCTAAGCCTGATACATGCAGGCGATGAAAAAGTTTGCAATGCACACTACAACCATAATCGTATCGACACTCAATGATTCCATTCAATAAAAAAAAAATTTTACCTGAGGGGACCGACCGGTGGTTGAGCATAAGGTATCCCAAGAAATGCCGAAAAATGTCTACCGTTTCTCGTGACAAGTGTCGTACCGCGTATTTTTCCCTGTTCAACATTGACTTCGTCCTGAGCCAAAGTATTGCCGAAATAAAAAGCCAATGCGAGTAACAGCCTCGTCAGCTCGGTCGTTCGACCACCAGCCATGGTGGTCAACGAGTAGTTTCGAAAATTATTTTTTTTCTTATTTTTTAAAAATCTTCGTTTAAGCCTAGTTTGGCTCGTGCTTCGGTAGCCACTCTCTTGTCAACGAGTAGGCAGTACAACTGCACTCGAATATCGGTGAAACGTGCACTAAGTAGGGTCCCTATATTGCAGCCAGTGCAAAGAGACAAAGACAGACAAAGAGAGAAAGAGAGAAAAAAAGTATAAGTCTCCAATAGTAACTCTGTCTCGTTTTTTATATTTGACCAGTGGCAACGCCCGCCTCATTCTTTCTTCGTCTTGCGCGCGCGTCAATGCGCATGCGCCTGTGACACAATACAGCCCGAGGAAAAAGTTTATTGACCAACAGTCGGTGTCATAATATTTGTTTTATCGCTAAGCCGTGGAACGTACTTTTTAATGGTGACCAAACGAGTGAGAGAGTCAGAGGTATCTATTTCCTTCTCTCTCTCTCACTCTCTCTCTCTTTGCCGTTGCGATAGGACATCGGGACGTATTTTGGTATTGCTAGAATGCATTGGTTACCACGAGCCTTTGTGAACTACTTCGTAACTCATTAAGACTCGTTACTGTCCGTGCAGATAAGGATAAGCTCGCGAGAACGAGCGAGCACAATGGTCAGCGATGCTCGTGCTTGCGGCGCACGAGGCGTCACGTTTATCGGACGAAGAAACCGTACACGACGGCCTCGCTAGCCGGCGCGGCGACGTCCCATGTCGCTCGGTGCTCGGGGCGTCGCGTAGCGTCCGAAGGAGTGGGGGCGGCCGCTCGACCAATCACGCGATCGCCGCAGCTGCGCAGTGCTCCCGCGAACACGTACCGCGCAGCTTCGGATCGTGCGACGCCAAGCCAGGATCCACCGCTGTCGCAATAATCGAGACCGTGGTGTATGTTGATGACGATATCTCGGTAGTAAAACTGTACTTCTATTTCGTCGGTATCTCCATCGACGGTGGTAACTATCTCAAATAAATAAAACGTTGTTTACATATGTTTGTTCGGGCAATAAATGTTGTGTTTATCTGTTTAACGACTGTCGTTTAAACAAATTTAACAAATACAATTATTTCAGGTATCTTTTGGGTGCTGAAAGGGCCTTAGTTTTAGATGGAAAACTCAAAATTGCCCATTCCATGCTTGAGACTTAAGGTAGTATCCTCCATAGGAGAGTTCCTCGTCAGATTTTCGTGAAACTTGGGGTACTTATGGGTATTGATGAGAAGAAGGTTCAGTTAAATTTGTATGGCTTTCCGGAGTGCGAGAATAGCATATTATGACACTAGTACGAAAAATTTTTTTCTGACGAGTGTGAGTTTTCAGAACGAACCGAAGGCTAGTATTGCAATCACACGAGTCCATTTCGTTAACCGAGACTGCAATCAAACTCATTAGGGTCGCGTTAATCTATCTGCATGCTCGACAATGTAATGACATTTTGTCTGATTGTCCCATTTCCATCTCTGTTCATTATTTCTGCTATCTGCTTGCACTTTATTGTCTATCTGGGAACTACCTACGTATGTCACATTGTTTTTTAACTATCCCAATTTTGAAACTCACATTTTTTTATCGACTTGAAATACATTTTATTTCTTTAATATATGAATATTAAATTAATTCCAAAGATTTCAAATGAATTACCAATAACGACGTTACTCTGGGAACAGCGAATATGTTCTGCAATGCTGTTGTAACTGTGATATTACATTATCGAAAACAATTCACGGCTAATGAGTCATTATATTGCGATGTCGGAAACAAATTTAACGGACCTGCTGCAAATGTGATTTGTCGATTGGAATTAACGAAACAATGTGCGTCATCGATTTTGGTGGCAACGGCTTGACACTGTTGCCACCATGTGCTGCACAATTAGCGCAACAAATTATTCAAGTGCAATGCCACGAAAAAAAAAATAATAAATAAATAACTAAAAATCATAATAAACACGGAAAATAATTGGGGGCTTGGTAAATCGTTTGGGAAAAGTGTACTCACGGATTAGCAGGGTGCAGAATCGTTTGTGATGAGGTTTATCGAGGTCAGGCGGTAATGAAGGGTTTTCGGGGCTGAAAACGATTTTTTCGGGTGATTTGATTCAATGCTGTAAGCACGAGTTCGGGGGTGGGGGGTGGGGGGTTAGTTGGATACTGCTCGAGGCGTAAGATTGCAGATAACACGAATGTCTACATTGAGAAAAATTAACGCTTTCCTTTTGAACCATAATTATCACGATTATAATTTCCAAAAAAGAAAACCGTAACTTTCCTTTTTTGTCTTTTTTTCTCAATTATAATCGTAATATTTTTATATGTTGGTTGAGCTACTTGCTGACTTTTGTCATCAAATCATTTGAACATGGAATTCGGTATAAATGAAAAAAACCATATGCAAAAATTCGATCTTACTGAATCGAGTAGAATTCGAAAACTGTAGAACGAAAGATATTATCATAGAAAGATAATATTATCTATAATATTATAGATAATACTATAATATTAAAGATATATATAGAGTCCGATAAATCTTTATGATTTCGATGGAGGCTTCGTATGAAAATTTTCAAATTATGAGAATTTAATTAAATTCATACGAATTAATTGAACCGCTATTCTCACTGAATTCTATTTTAAAACCACCGAATTATAACCCCTCAACGTTGGGCTACGAATATCGATAGACCGAACGGTCAAAACTGGTCCGAATACACATATACGATATACACATATATTCCGACGATCTACGATATCGGGTGGCGAATAAATAAGGTGATGAAATTCTACAATTGAAAAAGAAAAAAAAAATTGTAATAGAGCCAGCTGCGTGAGAGGTTCGATAAAGCTATACCTCCCACAGATTACTGAACCGAGTTGCCCTTTCTCGGAACAATATCTCATCGACTCGTTAATCACGGGACCCCTATACTTCACTGTATTAATAGAATATTAGGCGCTTAACCGTTCGAGACCTCACGGCGATGCAGTAAGTTTCTATATCGGTTTCGATGATCTATTGTTTCCAATTCGACCTTTCGATTAGTTTTGCTTCTGGCAACGCCAGAGATTCTCATCTATCGGATTCTTCGGATATCGAGCACGCCTACAGAATTATTATCCATTAATTACAATTTACATATTCGTCGATCGCGACAATCATTTTTTCGAGAAAACATTTTTTTTCGATGCAACTACTTTCTGTTTCTACATTAATGAAGTCTCTCTGGATATATATATTTTATATATTAAACATAACAATAAAAAAATATATATAATATATAGTAATTAAATATGTGGATAATATATATTTAATAATTATTTTTTTTCTCATGAAATCATTTTGTACAAAGAGGCACAACATTATCGATATGTGTCATTGAACTTTAATGGCAACCGCTATTTCAATTTTTTTCTAATTCGTGTATATATATGATACACACCAAATCACGTTTATTTTTCCACATAGATGCTAACACCCGATACCAGAACACGTGTGCATCTACCTCGAGGCAGATCGTACTAAAGTTAACACCCACAAACATATTCATGCATATATATGTCTATGAATAAATTACACACCTCCGCCACTCATGGCGGAAGCGTCCGGTGCCGTAAAAAAAATTAAAATAAAAAATTTAAAAAAAAACGATAACTCGTCAGCGGTCGAAGAAATATGTCGCACCGATGAATATCAGCATAGCATCTATAACACGTGGATATTTATTTCCATCCATGTCCGTTAGGTTAGTAATAACAAAAGAAAAATATTAGTCGCAAGGAAAAAGAATCGTCATAGCCGTTAAAAAAATTGCGACAATAAGATCAGAAGATTTTTTTTTTTTTTTTTTTTTTTTTTTCGTCAAGCCCAAGATTCGCGCGAGGATAAGTCCCTTTCGCTGGTTTACGACAGTCCGGAGAATAATAAATACCGATGAAAGAGGGCGAAGAGCCCTCGCGAGAGCCAGCCGGTAAGATTATGCCGGGTCATGATCGTTCCGAGGCTTCGTCGTCGTGGCAGACGTGATTCCGACCAACCACGAGAATGGCGCGCAACACACCGAAGAGGCGAAAAAAGCTTTGGCGAGCACTTCCCGAGAAGGGTCCTGATCTCAGCTCGAGGCAGGCTCCGCCGGACGAGGTTCCCCAAACACGTCCTTTTGCCACGGTCCTTCATTCTCGGCCAAAGCCCCCGAAGCTAAATGCCCTGAAATATTTTGCCCCATCTGACGTCGCCGTAACTCACAGCTCGGGCCAACGGTTAATCAGCCGCGTGTGGTTTAATTGAGAATCTTCAATCATCAAGCTGTGCGTGGCATTGTGACACTGTGACCGAATTCGTAAGAAACGTTTAATCTTCATTTTTATTTTTATTATTTTTATTTTTTTCAATTCTGAACTATTCAAACGGATTTATTCATATATGAAAAATGCATTTATTTGACTACGATTCGTAATAATGACGTGTGATTTTGTTTGATTTCAATTATTGTTGATCGTCACCGGTACAGCAATGACTTTGAACGACCTCTGCGCGGTTTGACGCGGAGAATTGTCACGGCTACAAGTTTACCCTGAATGCAAAGAGTTATAACGGATCTTGAAAAGAAAGAAAAATTTTGATACTTGATTTTCAATTTTCTCGAAAATAATGGGAAAAAATCCTGATACTTAATTTTCAATTTTCTTGAATGTAATGAAAAAAAAATCCTGATACTTGATTTGCAATTTTCTTAAAAATAATGGGAAAGAATCCTGATACTTGATTTTCAATTTTCTTCAAAATAATGGGAAAAAATTCTGATGATACTTGATTTTCAATTTTCATGAAAATAATGGAAAAAAATCCTGATGCTTGATATTAAATTTTCTTGAAAATAATGGAAAAAAATCCTGATACTTAATTTTCTATTTTCTTAAAAATAATGAAAAAAATCCTGATACTTAATTTTCTATTTTCTTAAAAATAATGAAAAAAATGCTGATAATTGAGTTTGAATTTTCTTCAATTCTCTTTTCTTTCGATAATTATTTTTGATCCAAAGTGTCTGGAAGAGCAGGATACTTCAAATGATATCGTTATCAGTGCATCCCACAGATTAATTAAATTTGCAGCAAGCTGTTGATGCCTGATGCCGAGCGTTGCAGGACGAAATTGCGATTCGGATTCGATGAAAATTCACCGCACGTGCAATGAGACTCGAGGGACTGCATATGGACTGCGCTCAATCAAGTCAATCGTGAATAATCGCATTGGGGAGGGGGGAGGGCGGGGGCGGCAACAGCCGTCGTCTTTTACTCACACCGACTTACCCGCTTCTCGGCAAAACTTTTTTCGTCAGCACGTGACGCCCTATATCCACTTGCTGAAGAAACTGAACGCGAACGTCACAACGTAACTCACGGTGCGAAGGAAGTCGTATCGGAAATTATCAGGAAAACGAATGAGCACCGTCGGGCCTCCCACGAGGCTTGGTAAAACTCCGTGGAGGGTGATAATCATTCGTTCGAAGAATTAATTATCACGAAAGTTCGTGACCTTATTATTTTTTCTTTTTTTTGGGAAAATGTTTTGAAGGATTGGGTTTGCGTCAGAAACGTTTAACGTTTACGTTTAATTTAAGTTTCTAATATTTCTCTATTTTCAGTCCACCTTGAACGAGTCCTTTTTTTGTTGAATTCAATTCATTTTAAATTCGATTCTCGATCATGAATATTTTTAATTTATCAAGTGAGTGAATTTTTTCATGATTATTACATGTAAGTTGGTTTCCAGATTTTTTTGTTTGTTGCACACTTTATTATTATTTTGTTTGTTTTGTTTGTTTTGTTGTTTTTTTTTTTTTTGCGAAATATTAATTATCTCGTCTTCGCGAAATTTGACGTCTCAGCTTGATCTCAAAGACCCTTCTCCGTCATCCTTACTCCCGATCCCGTCGCATTTATAGCCAGCTTTGCGGGATCTCTATCTCCCGGCAGCGTCTAATCGTCTTGGGGCACGCTCCTGGTCCTTCCGAGTCCGAGTGGAAAAGCCCCTGCTGGCCAGTAACTTCGTGAAATGCCACGAGGGACCGTGAAAGTCCAAGGAGTTTCTCGCATTATCCTTTCTCGGGTCACTGTGAGATGCAGTGACTTAGGACAACGTCTTGTCATCCGAAATATCGAATTGTTCGGTCAATTTCGAAAATGGCTTCTCAACTCTAGATATATATACGAATACGCGTAGGTAAAACAATATATTACTGATAATACAATGGAAATTCGATATTTCGAAAGTATACAAAATTCAAGGCACTTTCTATTGTAAACAAATATGTATATATGTATATTCTTGGATTATAAATGTGAAGGTTTAAATGTTTGTTAATCAATCACGCCTCGATGCTATTTATTTCCAACAAATCCGGGTAAAACTTGCGTTGCTCGAAAATTTTTTTATCGAAGACTAATATCCAAAAATGTAGGGTTTGGAACTTAGCAGTGGCCTAACAAAACTAAAAATATTATATATGATACAATGAATGACAACGTTTCCCAAATTCAGAACCAAAACAACGTAACCTCAGATATTGAAAAGGAACCAAAAATGCTGTACTCTCGAAATACGAAAGATCTAAAAATACATCTAAGATAGAAAACTAGACATAGGACACTGACAAATTCAAATAAATAAGATTACAAAATAATTTAGAAAATTCATACACTATACATAAATTTTTTAAAATTATATAAAAATTCACGATCTAAAATATGTAATATGCATAAAAAACTGATACACAATCTATAATGTATCAATTACTAATAATAAAGAATTGTGAAGAGGCCCCAAACCACAGGGGCGAAACGTAAAAAAGGTAAAAAAAAAATTGAAATACGGTGGTCCGTCGACAAAGATCCAAACAACAAAATTCATCAGCGACCAATGCAAAACCACCAACAAAACTAAAAAAAAATTAATAACATTGACATATTTCAAACTATACAAAAATAAAATAAAAATAAAAAAAAAATTAAAAAAAAATGTAATCTCACCTCAGCGACGATTATTACACGGCTAGTGTAGATAATACAAAACATTTGAATCAATGGCCATCGTAAAATCCTACGATAATTGTTCTTCGAAACAATTTTCCGAATTTATTCGATCCATTATCGTGCCAAAGAAACACGAAAATAATCGTTTCAGCCTCGCGGCTTTGTGAGAACTGGTAAAAAAACTCGAGCCAATGAAAAAAAAAGTCCATTCGCGTTGCCTTTCTTCAGCATATTATTGTGGCACGAGGGGCCACAGTCCCGGATCTTCTTCACCGGCGATTCTTCGTGATTTCATCATTAAGAACCCGCGGGTCCTCGATGCGTGCGCGTGTTGAGGGGCGGACAGGTCGTGACGTAACATTTAAGACGCATCCTGCTGTTGCGTTCGCCATCGAGGCCCTCTCGAGTAACGCGAAAATAAGGTCACACCGACGAAGCCAGACCACGGGCCCCTCGATGTGCAATTTTCTGGACCAAATGTGGGCGGTTTGTCTCGTCCTCGTGGTTCGCAAATATCACACGCGCGTTCGTAATCGACGCATCGTTATCGCCCAGGCTCGTGGGTCGGTTACGACCGGCCAACTCTGTTTATACGTTCGACGTTCTCCTCATCCTTCGTTCCTTCGTCGTCCTTATTCGTCACGTAAACGTTATCGAGCCCATCGCTCGACCTCGATGTA
This sequence comes from Diplazon laetatorius, assembly GCA_963662125.1. Lineage (NCBI taxonomy): Eukaryota > Metazoa > Arthropoda > Insecta > Hymenoptera > Ichneumonidae > Diplazon > Diplazon laetatorius. The sequence goes on along the minus strand of OY759155.1, from coordinate 3,300,527 downwards.
CCTGTCCATTATAATTCGCTTACACGTGTGCACGCTCCTTCAAACGTACGAACGCATATTTCATCGGTCGGCTCGACGAAGATTCACGAGCAACCGGTTTGCCGACGACGCTATTAATAATCACGACAATGTGCGATTTTAAGACGATTTTTTAAATAAAATAATTTTATTACATTTTTTTTAATTGTCTTGATTCGCAAATTTTTCGATTCGAAATAAAATTTGATGGACATGACTCGGGTAGACAGAAAGAATGTTTGAAAATTACTGCATTTGAGATTTTTTTTTCACATTGTTACTTATTAATATAACAGGCCAAGTAAAAAAAAATTATTTATTAACTATATATGTGATTGGGCATATATAGTCTTTATATAAATTATATGTAGGTTATGTATATATATAGACTGTACTTAATTTTTTTACTCGGAGGTAATAAAAAATAAATGAAAATCATCGTGAATTATTATTTTAATAAAAATGATCTAAAAATGAAAAATCAGAATAAGGCAGAAACAGCGAGTGACAATATCAACCAAATATATTACAAAATTATCGTATATTATCAGTATTTCACGAGAAGATAAAACGCGGAATATAAAACATTAAAAATCCAGTATCTGAATGATAAATTCGAAATCCGGCTCATTTTTCTATTTATTATTTTAATATTTAATATTTTTCAGTTTTAACTTCATCTGGACCATGATCAGTTTAATCTCTACTGCCTTGATCTTTACTACTCAAAGCAGTCGAGAATACATTTTATTTTAATTTTTCTAATCGTTCTTTATCGTTAGCAGATAACCCAGAATTTCTTGATAATGGAACACAGAAGGACATTCCTGCCTGATACCACATATACCCTCCGCAGAAGTTGCCCACCGAAGTTCTACCTCATCGACGTTGAACAGTTCCAAGATTACGAAATTTTCGAACACAGCGACGGTGATATCGCGTTACTAGATGCCGAGGGTCCTGAGCTCTGCATTACCAACCGAGCTGGGACATCGATTCGTTTACGATAGGGTGGAACATGCGCCCTGTACGAAAGTTCACACGCTTGCGCACCTTTTCCAAACCCTTCGGCTTCGTGACAGTTGGCGTGTGACGAAACGTTGACCATGATCGACCAAAACAAACGCCGAGTCTTCGAAGCGATGAAGTAGAGTCGCGCCTTCGGCGCAGAACAATCGTCCTTCGGCGTCTTGAACAATTTTTTCACGTCAACCAGTCGATCGATAAATAAAATTTGTGGATAAAAAAAAAGGAAAAAAAAACAAAACAAAACAAAGCAACCGACGATTCGATTGATCAATCACAGTCCGGAAGATGACTCCGGGACTCGGTCACGATCCATTGTCCACCTACAACATGACGGTCCTGAGTGAGTAATCGTCCTTAATTCATCCTCAATTCATGCCCGAACGAAGAGTCGTGAAATTTTATCGTCTTCGATTATTCTTCATCATCGTCGTGAATTTAATGAGGGGGGGGGAAATAAATAACGACACGTGTACCATTAACGTAAATTCGTCCGGGATCGAAGGACGCGAGACGACGTAATTTAAACGTCGGTTCGACACAACCACAACCGTACGTGACCGATTTTATTATTCAAGGTAATGCAGCACTGTGTCTCTGGCAACAGCCACAGCACGCACTATTCCAAATGGCGAATTTTTGCTTCGCTCTTTCGTACTCGGCACCGTCGTCGAAAAAAGGCATACTCTTCATGCACTCCGTTCTGATAATCGGTAAGTCGGTAATTCATTAAGGGGGCTGAGTCGACTAAAAAATTGGGATTTTTTTTTTCGTGCCATGATCAATCCGAATTAAAAATTGATTTTACTCTCATAGAATAATTATACTGAGCTATCGTTTCAATTTTTTTCATAGCCATATAAAGCATCTTGACGCATCTGAATAAATATTTTACAAGAGTAAAATCGTTTTTTTTAATTCCAATTTTCCAGGTGATTCATCCCTCTTAATCAACAACATTCTAATCCAATGTACTTTTAATTATCCATACATTTTTGTTATTTTCACATTTTCAGGATTCATGCTGCTATCCGGTTGGGCTTGGCACGTCATATGCGCTCCCGATATATTTTCGTGGAATTTCGGTTTTTTGCTGCTCAACATTGGCCAATTGGTGTACATTGTTTATCAGATGAGGCCTGTTAAATTTGATCCCGAACTCGAGGAGGCTTATCACACATTGTTTTATCCTTTTAAAGTAAGATTGAAACTCGCTGATACCATTATTAAGGTTCTATTTTATTTTATTTTATTTTCCTTGTTTTTACGACATGACACGTGTGACACGCAGGTATCGAGGCTACAATTCAAGAGGCTCGTTTCACCAGAATTCGCAACCATAATGTCTTTGCACGCGGGTGAGGCGTACGCGATGCAGAATTTAACGAGAACCGACAGACTGGGACTGCTGCTAAGTGGCAAAGTCAACGTTCTCAGCGACACAAACTTTTTGCATCCTATATTGCCGTGCGAATTTTTGGATTCACCGGAATTCGAGAGTTCACGGGCTTCTGTAGACGACAAATTCAAGGTAAGTATAAAAATAATTCGTTCGTAAAATAATTCTTATTCCTGATGGTTTTGAAGTTTATGATTTATCAAACACGTGATCAAATTAGTAAATACGTAATAAAATATACTAAATACGCAATTAAATTATTAAACGCGTAATAAAATGGACTAGATACACAATTAAATTATCAAATACATAATAAAATGTATGAAATACGCAATTAAATCATTGAATGCATAATGAAGATTGCTAAATACGTAATTGAATTGTTAAATATGCAATAGAATGATTAAATACGCAATTAAATGATTAACTGGGTAATAAAATTCTTGAATACGTATAACAATCAATACGATTTATCAAATACGTAATGGTTAATAAATTACGTAATTTTTAACCCAGGTGTCGATTGTCGCGGCAAGTTCGTGCAGATACTTGTACTGGCAAAGAACGGCATTGGAATATTTGTTAGTCAAGGAAGCTTATCTCGCTACGGTGTTAACGACATTGGTGGCTCGTGACATAGCTACCAAGTTATATGCCATGAATAACAAGGTAATAATTATCACGGAGTCAATGTGATTATAAATTGCATGAAAAATATAATGCAACCATTTTTTTGTGCAAGCTTTTTCCATGGATTTATAAAATAAACAATTTTTTTTAGAAATTGCATGAAAAATATTATACAATTATTTTTCAGTGCAAACTTTTTCCATGAATTTATAAAAAAAAACAATTTTTTTTCAAAATATTTTTTTTTTATTAAAAAAATTTTTTAATTGTTTGAGTAATGTCTTATCGCTGGTGTTTGGTAGATAGTTACAGACAAAGGTTCGCATTTGGACATAAGACTGCCATCCATAAGTGCCGGGCTTGGAATAAGCGGGGAATACAGAAGTCCTAGAGCCTCGAGACAGGCGTTGATAAGGCGGAAGGATAGCAAACTCGCATCCAACAATGGTAACTGATGCGAGAAAATTTTCATTGACAGTCTTCGCATCTTTTTTTTGCACCTTAAAAAAAAAAGAAATATATTTCTACAATTTTTTTTGGCCCAATTTCTCGATGTAACGTATCATTAATCCTTCGAGGTCACTGGGGGGTCAAAATGACCCGAAGCGCAACTTTCAAACCAAACCATTTTTTTCTGAAACATTAAAAATTAAAAAATTACATTTTGTAGAAAGATATGATTTTTTTAGTAAAAAAATCAGGTTTCTCACACATTGACCCCTTTGATTTTTTTTTGCTACTCAGAGAATTCGATAACGAAAATTTTCATGGTATTATCATTTTAAAGTGTTCAAACTGATATCCTGAATTTTTATGAGTCGTTTGGAACGATATTGTTAACGTGACAATAGTTTGAACACGGCCAGGGTCATAATGACCCAGTGTGACCAAAGCGTTATTTCCAGGACGTGTGACCTCGAAGGTTTAATCAAATTCAATTGATCACTGCCATGAAATATGAGAATCGAATGAGATTTTTTCTTAATGAATATTTTCATTTGAAAATTCAAAATATTCATTCGAAATTTATGCATTAAATAATTGTGCAGTGAGCGGTACGAAGCCGAAGGATCGGCCCGCGAACAATCTCACGAAGCTCGGTGCTCCGAACATGGAGCCCCTACCGGAATTGCCTTCCTGCGACGATCTGGCATCGAGCGGGGTCGAAAGTTGGCTCGACTCGTCGAGCAAGTATCACAGTTGTGAAATCGTCGGCGACGAATGACGAACGGCGTCCGTCGATACCCTCGGCTCGCAGGGTGGCTGCTCCCTCGAATCGTTTAGTTGAGATTTCGATTAATCGTCGTTTCACGGAAATGACTTGTGGATCTCACACAATGGGTTGTCGTACGGTTTATCATGTAATAAAGTGCACGAGCTATCAAAAAATTCGATACAAAGTTAAAAAAAAAAAAAAAAAAAAAAAAAGACTATATCGACGGAGTAACGATAATGCGAGTCAGCTTCGACGTTATGATTCGCGCTAAGTAATTTCACATCGTTTCTTCCTATTTTTCAGCAGTCGGAGAATGATAGAGAGAAAAAAAAAATTATACTCGGACGATTCGATTTTTTAATCAAATAATTGATTTTTTTATGTTTCGAAAAAAATATTTTTAATTCGAACGAAAAGCTACATTACTGCGCACACCGTGTAATCGCTCTCGTTCGGCCTACGCGATTTTTCACACGGCTCGACGCCGTTCGTGAAAAAAATCCATGAACGAAGAGAAATAATTCACGACGATGAAAAACTGAAGAAAAAAAAAGAATTAATATTTGTTTCTCGTCGTTGGTTGGCAATAACGAATTTATACGATGAAAAGTAAAAAAATAAAATAAAATAAAAAATGCTGTTGTTTTTTAATCTCTTGGTAGTTGGATATAAATGATGATATTGTAATTATTATCTTGTTGTAATAAACGTTTGGATAATGCATTCCATTATGTGTTTTGTCGTATTTCATCGAAATTTATTCACAGAACTGTCCCACACAATGAGGGCATCTAATGTCGTTTGTAATTGTGACACAATTGAAATTCACTTCATCCTCAAATAAGTCACACGAATCGATAACTCGTACGAATTTCGTTAAAAATTATTTTTAATCTTACAGACAATTAAAAAATCATTGTTTCAAGATTTGTAGGTCTTCGTTGTGATCGTTAAGTTGCAACGGTGTGAATCTTCATTCGTGCGCAATGGGTTACGCGATCGCTCGAGGTTACCTCGTGTGTCGTTACTCAACGTTTAAAAAAAAAAAAAAAAAGTCAATTTGGCTCGTGAAAACAGGCAGATGGTCGAATGTACATTGCCTCGGAAATAAGATCGATGTGAGATGATAATACGTACATCTCTTCGGACGCTACCTCGGTCGGACGATAATAATAATTACTCACGAGTACCACACGCGCGAAAAAAAATCTTGGGGTCCCTTAAATATTGCCAATTGGATTTTTCAAAGGCTTGCACGAAACGTTGAACATCAATTATATCGGTGATTCATTACGTACAAAAAATACTGGTACATTTAACGAGACGTCCTTGGAATTACATTTCACTGTTTCGCATACATTAAGAAAAAAAATATATATATGTATATACGTGGATAAATGTATTTTTCACTTGGGCAACATTGCACCACAAATCAAAACGCGAAGAGCGATGGCGTTACAAGCGACGAAGTATCAGCAGCTATCAGCAACGAAGATGGTTAATGTGAATTCACATAAATTCGTGGCATAGATCCAAAGAAAAAAAAACCAACCCTTAGCAAAAGTCCGAAACCGTCGCACACATTTTTCTTCATTCATTGCCGAAGAAAAAAAGAAACAATCCTGACCCTGCGATTCATCATTTTTTCCGGACGACTCGAGTGACGTACAGCTGCGATTATTGTCATCCGGTGAATCGTCCATTTCGTCCGTGTGTCGTTGCGAAATTCCCGTATAAAAGAATGTTCGTCACTGTCGAGAACAAGAAAAAAAAAACTGCACGTTGCAGAGCCAGCAACCACACACGAGACATTACGAGATATATTGTACGTATCGTACGTAAGGTGGCAATTTTTACGAACGGAAGGAAACGATGACAATTCTGGCTTTCGACCAAACCGCGACAGTCTGAGGTCTTGGGTGACTATTCCTCGACGAAGAAGTTTGCTGGACGAAATATTCTTACGGTGCAACTATCGCCTTATCCGATAGAAGGAATTTTTACAGAACATTCGTCGAAATTTTTAATGTCCTATCTAGCTAAGTAGTTCGTCTCTGCATTATCGACGATTTTTTTTTTCAATGAATATCGAAACGGTTGGATTAATTAATTTTTGTATCCTATCAGATAATTGATGATTAATATTTATTGCATTATATATTAAAATATAAAAATTTAAATTAAGAGACGCAGTGACCCGGTTGGTTTCGTGCCCGGTTCCCGACCCAAGGGTCCCGGGTTCGAATCCCGGCGTCGACACCAATGGAAAAAAATTTTCTATGTGTTTTTTTCTGTGTTCTCCCGGTGGTTCGGAATCCACCGTTGAAAAAAATTGGAGGTCCATGATGCATATTGAACATGTCAATATGATCATTAAGCGAGTTTTCGGGTTCGATTCCCGATGCCGAATAGCGTGGCTGACGATAAGCGGCTGGGCAACGACGAAGCTCCAGATACAGGACGTACGACCTACGACTGTAGCTGTGCGCCCGGCGTTGTTTACAGTCAGCTATCGCTTAGACTAGCTCCGTCATCGTGGAAGAGAACTCGGAAACAACGGATAAGTGAGGCGCCCGTAACTCTTCGGAGATCGGTGTAACAAATACATACATATTAAAATATAAATTAATAAATTAATAATATATTCATTGAGATAATATCTTATCTAAAGTATTAGAACTAGAATGATTCATTGATTTTTGTATTTTATCAGAAAATTGATAATTAATATTAAATCTATTATTTATCATAATATAAATAAGATAGAAATAATTTTTTCATCTAATTTTTAACGTCCTATCCAGCTGAGTAGTTCGTCTCTGCATTATCGACGGTTTTCTCTTCTCAATGAATATCGGAATCGTCTGATTAATTTATTTTTATATTTTATCAGATGATTGGTAATTAATATTGATTGCATTATTTATTACAATATAAATTAATATAATAAAACATACGACTCTGATCATAATGAAGCATCATGAATCATGATGCACGTCCACAACGATTTGCAATCATGAAATTCAAGTCTACTCTTGACGACGTCGAAACAGAGTCGATGGCAAAGTGGTTTTCACAAAACCAGGATTTTCCCGAGAGCGTCGACCCCCTTCGTGAAAATACGTGATGAAAAATGATGTCGATTGTGTCAACACCGCTTGTGCGTTATTATTTTTCAAACAGATTTATCGTTTGTTCGATCAAAACAAAATATATACTTTTTTTTTTTCATTCATCACCCTACATCAAAAGTCAAAAGTTTGTGTTGACGTAAACCTGCCCAAGATATCCGCAACGAAAGAAATATGAAACATTTTTATAACGTCGAAGTTAATCGCAATAGGTTGGCAAGGAATGATAAAAAAAAATTTCGTAGGTCGGTTGATGCGGTTGACGTCGACCAGATTATTTATAGATCGTCTTATCGTGACTGTTGAATCTTTTCGCGTCGAACGGTGGCTCACCGGCCATTAACAAGATCGTTCTCCATTCGGTTTCGAGAAATCGTGACCCGATTACCAAATCAACGTAAATTTGTGTTTGAAAATGGGATCCTAAACTGTTCGGAAGGTTCCTGGTACGTACATTCGGACTGACCAACCGTGAGCCGAGGGAATCCACCGGGATGATGCAAATCGTACTTTGGGCTTTGATTGATCGTTTTATACGGCCCAATTTCCCGTGCAATTACCGCCCGGAATTATTATCGTTCACGACGATCTGATTCACATCTTTCTTCGCATTCGTCCGAATATATATATATATATACATCGTTGCCATCGTTTGTTCTAATCCGTTTGATTATTCATGCATCATGATTACCGGGAAAAAGGTAATTCCATGGGCCGTATTCAAATATTGCAGATCGTGGTTGAAGATCTGAAAGTTGATGACGAATGGACAATAATTTTCGTGTTCGTAGGTCATTTGAGGGATTCGAATTTTCGCTCGAGTTTTGTTCGAGAAACATGTATTCCAAATTTTATTCTCTTATCTTTAATGGCTCAAGCTGTGCGTTGTCTATCGGTCAGTCAGTCAGTCAGTCAGCCAGTTACTCAGTTAGTCCGTCAGTCAGTCAGTCAGTCAGTCAGTCAGTCAGTCAGTCAGTCAGTCAGTCAGTCAGTCAGTCAGTCAGTCAGTCAGTCAGTCAGTCAGTCAGTCAGTTAGTCAGTCAGTCAGTCAGTCAGTTAATCAGCCAGTCAGTCAATCAGTCAGTCAATCAGTCAGTCAGTCAGTCAGTCAGTCAGTCAGTCAGTCAATGAGTCAGTCATCAGTCAGTCAGTCAGACAGTCAGCCAGTCAGTCAGTCAGTGAGTCAATCAACCAGTCCGTCAGACACGAACAGTTTTGAATATTGATGACACTTTCAAGATCGTTAGCCGCAGCCATTTTGTTAATCCTTGTTAAGTTGAAGTTGGAATTGGGCATCGCAAGCCCGTGTCACGAATTTTAATTGCAATATGCATTACTTTTAATATTTTTTTTATTGAAAAATTGTCTCTTGGGTGCATTACTTTAAATATTTTTTTTATTGAAAAATTGTCTATTTTAGCAACGGGGACTGTGCACAAAATGGACGTTGTAGCCAAGGCATCAAACTTGTCCAACACAAACACGTCAAGGACAAAGCAATGTTCAAGGTACTTGTGGCGTACATTGGGTCGAAGCTTTCGGCATCTTACGTGTCCCCCCTTCCTCCAACCCATCTGCCCCTAAAAGTCAGAACGCTAACACGGTATTTGTCCGAGTACTTGGAATACAATTTAACCCTCGGCACAGCTGGAAGTGACAATGTCCGGCTGCTATAGTCACACCGTGAGAGTAAGATTGATCTGAACCCGTGGAAACCGAAGGTCGTAGAGCATCTGCAATTGTAATCGTGGCGGGCGAGCAACGAAAGCCGCGTGATTTGCCAGTGGCCAATTGTCTGACCTCGTTATTCGTCGACAGCCTTTGCTTTGCGCTGACCGCTCGCCATTTAATTTTTCCTTTCGCGAACTTCGCCGAGAGTCCGAACGGTGATCATCATCGCCGCGGGGCGTCGATCGATGTACGACCTTCGTCATCGACTCGTACGCAATCGTTCTGAAGTTCGACGTACATAATAATGGTAATTGAAGAAACCGAATCACGCACCTCAAGTTTTATTTGTAATCGCAGAACATTTTCATGAAAATCATGATTACATTTTTTTTCTCTCGGATCAAAAATCTGTCGATAGCTCGATTGATAAAAAATATTGCAAAAATTATAATTAAAAAATTTGGTTTCACCCGTTTATCATTTGGAAGAACGTTTATCGTTTGGAAATTACTTTTCGAATAATCATTCGGTATTAGAAGAGCAGTATTGTTATTATTATTTTTTATACTTATTATTTATTCTACGAATTGAATCTTATTTGTAAATAATTTTTTTTTTAATTGGGAATAAAAAAATGATAAAGAATTATGAAAAATAATTATATACGTATATTGCTCGTTTATTGTGCCAAGTTTAACCCTTTTACTTCCTGACGTTTTTTCAAACTGTCAAAGTGCTGCAAAAAATCTGAAAAAATTCACGAAAATTCTTCAAGTCGTGAATTTGAAGTCTCAATTATTAAATTGTGAAAAATACATTTTACAATTATATTATATAATTTACATAAATACATTTTTTATACAATAAGGCAACTTACAACTACATTTGATTTTTCCTCGGACGAAAACGACCCACGTTTCCAGACTTACGATTAAAATAACCGTGCGAGCGAACCCACACGTGCATTACGCACGTTTGTTTTTTCAATCTCGGTGATTCTTTAATTATTATCCGAACGAACGACGAATCGAAAAAAAAATGGCGAGGGTTGAAACGAATAAGTTTCTCGAGAGTCACGCACGTGGACGGACAGTGTCTGTCGTCGTTACGTGTGGAAAACGCGGAGGGTTCGATGATTCTCCGCACGCGACGTGATACCACATCTATTATCAAATGCGAAAGGCCAGCATGTGGAATAAGCAGCGCAAAGAGGATAAAAGAGTCGGACGGGCTTAGAACGACAAGAGAGAAAGCGAGAGAGAGAGACAGAGAAAGAGAATCAAATAGATAGAAAGAGAAAGAAATAAAGAGAAAAAAAAAGAAATGGGAAAAAAAATAATCCGTATAAGGACGTGGCGACGTGAATGTGACCACAGTATGCTGTCGGCATCGCATTAGCGATAATTGATCAGGTGGCGACGATAGGATGTATAATCAGGGGGTGGAATAGCGGAAAGAGACACACACGAGTGGTTGTCGTCGGGGCTTGGGGGTTGATAGTGGTGTAACGACCAGACGGGGTCTACGGACTCGATGAATAAAAAAAATATAGAGACGGAAAGAGAGAGAGAGAGAGAGAGAGAGAGAGAGAGAGGGAAGAAGCGTGAGTGATAAAGAGAGGGAGAGAGAGAGAGAGGACACTATACGCTCGTCGCGATGCACGGTCATCGTTATCGATTTGCGGAATCAATTACTTAACAGCTGCCAGTAAGGACCAGTAGTAAAACGAGGCAGTAGCCGACGTCTTTATAACACCCGACGGTACTAACAACGTATACGTGTATGTGTAATGTGCATGTGTGCCTATATATACGCGAGTTAACGTCTTCGCGTTGTTTACCGAGCAGAACCAACTCAATTTATCTCGGCACTAGGCCGTGCAGCTTCTGCTTAACCGGTTGGGACGGTTGATGCAGACTGTTCGGGGTATCTAATCGTCGTCGAGTTTCGTGATCGAATTTGCGTCTTACGGTGAAAAAAAAATTGACCGTGTTGGAATCACACACCATGGAATTGAATACTTGTATGCATTTCGCTGGCGCGATAAATTATTCCTGCCGACGATTCAAGAGAGAAAGAGAAAGAGCGAGAGACGGGGAGGAGAGGAAGAGTCAGTGATCGAATTATGAATTGGCAAGGAAGTCGAAAGTAGCCTGCACGTCGATATTTGTGTTTTCCAAAATTTTTTTCATTTATCAAGGGGGCGGGGGGGGGGGGGTAAGGGCTGGGGCGTAAACATTTTTTTTTATAAATATTGATAGAGAAAATTTACTCAAACCTTTTGAAATGGTTTTCAGAAAAATGGTTTTTTTATGAAAAAGAAATTGATTTTGATGAAAAAAATATTTTTTTTTTACGAAAATCGATGGGTCGGGAAAATTGATTTTTATGCGTCAATCTTCAAGAGTTGGGTGTGAAAAGGTTTGTAGTGAACGTCGTTTCGTTTGTAGCCAAGCCGAAAGAATTTTTTCGGACTTTTGAAGCTTTTTAGACCCCCAAAATTCGAGAAAATCGATCCAAACGGTTCGTTCACATGGATATGGCTCTGTATGTGTGATCCAACGGTTGATTCACATACAGATACTCTCGTATATGTCTCTGGTAACCGAAATTTCGTTTGGAGTAGAAAAAAAAATCATTTTTTTATGAAAAAAAAATTTATTTTGACGAAAAAAAATTTTTTTTTGGCGAAAAATGATGGGTCGGGAAAATCGATTTTTATGCGTTCATCTTATAGAGTTGGGTGTCAAAAGGTTTGTAGTGAACGTCGTTTCGTTCGTAGCCAAGCCGAAAGAAAGTTTTTCGGACTTTTAAGGGTTTTTGGAACCCCAATTTCGACGAAAATCGAATCTAACGGTTCATTCACATGGATATGGCTGTGTATGTGTGATCTAACGGTTGATTCACATACAGATACCCTTGTATATGTCTCTGGTAACCGAGTTTTCGTTTGTAGTACAAACAAAATGCTTTTTTTATGAAAAAAAAATTTATTTTGATGAAAAAAAAATTTTTTTTTGACGAAAATCGATGGGTCGGGAAAATTGATTTTTATGCGTTAATCTTCAAGAGTTGGGTGTGTCATGAGCAACGTTCGGCAGAAGAAAAATTTAAATGACTATTCGTATAAACGTCCTGCAAGTGACAGACCGCCAAAATGACATGGAAAAAATAAGAATAGGGCAAAAAAAATCAAAAAAATAAATCGTCAGGATGTGAGATAAGAGGACATTTTTTTCGGAGCTGCGATGTGCTCGGAGGAAGGATTAGTCGATGCGGAGATCCCATTAGACCTATGAAAACAAATCACGTTGAGTACTTTGTCGAGTTTTCGAGAAAGAGGGACAGGCGGGGGGGGGGGGGGCGTGATCGAGGGCGACGATCCTGTACTTTCGTTAATCCGATCGTGTTTTACATCCACACGAAAGACCAATCCGTTAAGAACGTCGTTAGCATCCTCTCCCTCGACGGCCACATTTACCCAAATACTCGAATTTCATTTCCGTTCCACTTTATTATCGTCGAGTTGGAATTGAATCAAACGTGAGAACGATAAAAAACAAAAAAAAAAAAAAAACACATTTTTAAAGCCTTGTTATTCAGAATCGTCGAAAAACATTTTTTTACGCCTTGAATCGTCTTTGGCAGCCAATTCGTGTAGTAACCAATCACAAATAATAAATTTCAACACGTAAAAACATTTTTCAAAAATATTATAACATTTCCGATCACGATTTAAAAATAAAAATAAATATAATAAAATTAAAATAAATATAAATATAAAATGGACGCAATCGAAACTGTAAATTCGTTGATATTCGATTGTTTGTTTTTTTTTCCTCACAGTCAATCATGCTCGAATTTTCGTCCTCGAATATAATTCACCACACGAATTATCTTCCCCACATCTCGTGACACGTTCACCATTGCTGTCAAAGTATTTTTCCCACGCGCGAGTGGCCGACACGTGCATATTTTGTCCATGTGTCTGTGTGTGTGTGTTTGTGTGTGTACAGACAACGAAGAAAACTCAACCACGTAGTCCGTAGAGTTAGTTCGTCGATGTGAAAAATTTTTCACGTGTTCCACCGGACAAAGTTGGACGGGTGGAAAAATTTTTCGGCGTTGGCGTGCGAGGCGTCCGGTGCTGCCACCTGCTCAGAGGGCGTGGCGCTAGTTCCACCCTCGACCTTAGCAGTCGGAGGGTAGCGTCGGGCCTCGGTGCACCGTGACCTCGTACGTTTGCGAGAGTGGAGCAGGCTGCCTTGCCACACGGTACTATCAGCAGCAGCAGCAGCAGCACCAAGATACTACTACTGCTTTATCAAACCAACCCCCACTCGCCCTTGTGTGACCAGCTCGTGAACAGAAACCGCCAAGAGACCCCATTTTCCACCCCCAATCAGTATCACCAAAAAAAACCAATTATCAATATTGTTCAACATCCAAAAAAATAAAAACAAAAAAAATAATCGAGTGCCAGACAAAAAAATAAAAAAATAAAGAAACAACGAAAAAAAAGTGAAAAAAACGTGATTCGGTGAATGACGGAATATTTCGTGAGTGTAACGATAATAAATTATCGTCGTGGATCGTCACGATGACGTGTTCGACGAAGCCAAACGTGATGAAAGAGAAAGTGATAATGGAACATCGAGACAAAGTGAGACGAAGTCCGGAGCATGGGGTTCAGAATGAAGCGAATCGAAACAACGCGTCTCCACGATATCAGCAGCAGCAGCAGCAGCAGCACCAGTGACCGTCATGGTGGGACGTAAACACGAGAGCAGATTTCTCCGCAGCGTTCAACGCTGCTAACGTTTATTCCAATCGTTTATCATTATTTTTATGATAACGAATTTTCGATATCGTTATTGTCATTGTCGAGGAAATGTCGTTTATCGACGTCGACGACGAGACTGTAACGTTTATGCGAGAAATTTTGTGGGAGGAACGACGAGGGTGATAACAAGAAAAAGAAATAAAGAGAGAGAGAGAGAGAGAGAGAGTGAGAGAGAGAAGGATACAGACTTTTTACATCTTTCTCGGGACCCCCCAGGGACACCATTCGTAAATTTCTCTTCGTCTCTGTCTTCGAAATCAACTTTTTTCGTTTTATCATGCGTGTATCAGGTGCGAATTTAACTACTGTCTCGTTAAACGTATTTCACACACGTAAAACGACACATCGATAAATAAAAAGTTACAAACTTTGTTGGACAAGTGAAAAATCGAATGATTGTTTTGCGAAGATTTTTTAGCGAGTTGGTGGATTGCCTCGGAGTGATGACTTAATTAATTCGTGAAAGTTATTTTTTTTGTTTTAATTTTTGTTGCTGTTGTTGTTGTTTTTTTTAACGTCGATAAAGAAAATGAGGAATTGTAATTGTTACGAGAGCAAATCATAAGTGATTGATATGACCATAAGTGAAGTTTTGTTATAATAAATAAGTTTTCGCGACGAGGGGAAAGGGTTGTGGAAAAGGGTTTGCGACGTGTTTTAAGAGTAAAACGCAATGTCGTAACTTTGGGAATTTCGAATTGGTCATCGGTGACCGAATCACCGAAGTCAAACGTCGCGAGATAGCTCTCGCGTGCGAGTCACCTGCGCCGGACCGTAACGGGCTTGTACTACTTACGATCCGGAGTCTGCGGCTCTGCGTGTGTGTGTGTGTGTGTTTTACTACGTTCGACGCTATAACGTCTGGCTACCGACTACCACGCGAGACGCGAATGTCGCCCATCGACTGATCATATCCGTTCGGTCGGTCGGGCCTATCGACGCTGTTTACAGTTTGTTAAAAAAAAAAAAAAGAATAACGAAACTACCAGAATTACGATCGTGCGCGTTCAGTGGTTAGGGTCGGTAATAGTCAGACCATTCCATCGAATCGTAATCGTTGAAAAAAATCATCACCGTCACAAATTCGGAAAAGCAAATATTGTTTTTTTATTTTTTTTTAACGACGACGAATATTTAATTCACTGTACGACGGTGTAACGATTTTTTAAATATTTGTTGTTATTTTTTTATTTTTTTTTTCGTCGACAGCAAAATTTGCCATAATTACGGATCATCGTATGGTGAAAATATTCGTGAGTTGTGGTGAAACTTGAGGTGTTGTGTTGATAAAGTGTGAGAGGATAATACAATGAGCCGAAGAGGGAAGAGTCGAACGATTTTTCAATCGATTGGACAAGGTTCGACGCTTCGTAACGAACGTACCAACGGATCGTAAAATTGTACGAGTGACGTTGTACCGAAGGAGTGAGTATAATCGCAAAAAAAGATCTTTAAAAAATTAATAATAAACAATAAAAAATAAAAATGAAATACGTGGACGGGGATGATAATTATCGTTTGTAGCTTGCAAGCCGAAATTCAAAGTCAATTGCAATGGTGTTGCACGAGATTGTCAGGGTGATAAGTATCATCGACGAATCGTCGTGTTCAACGAAAGAATCCGAATCGTCGTCAACGTACGCTTTGTGCGCAACGATCGAGAAACTGCATTTAACGAACACAAGACTGAGCTGTATTAGCCAGCGTTCCAAACAACATATCGCATATCCACCATAAGGTAATTATTATCATTATTGTCAATTATTATGATCAATCGTATTATTCGCAAGTTCATACTTTTTACTGTTCAATGAGAATGGGGAAGGGGGATCTGTGGTTGCAATAATCAATTGCAATAACGTTATTGAAAAATTATTTTCGTTCTTATTAATCTTTTCTGTGCAATAATTGAATTTAATGATTTTGGGTAAAAGAATAGAAAAAAAAAATCACATTTAAATTTTAAGAACTGACTGAGCTTTTTGCAACGGTTGACTGTCATAAGTCACTCAATAGGCTCAATATAGATCCTCCATTTGTTCTGTTGTCTCAACGTTTGGATCGAATATTTTTCATAGCGATCACACAAACAGATAGAAGAAAGTAAATTTTTCAGATCAATCTTTTAAGGGGGTTGAGTTACCTAAAAAATTGGAAATTTTTTTTTCTTGACATGATCAATCCAAATTCAAAATCACTTTTTTTCCATAGCGTTTAGATTCCCCATATATCTCTGAAAAAAATTCGAAAAGATAGCCAAGAACACATATTACATAACGACAAAATAGATTTAAAATTGAGATTGATCGTGTCACCGAAAAAAAAATTCCAATTTTAAGGTGACTCAGCCCCCTTAAGTGATATCCTAATGGCTGTACGCGTATAACGGAGACAAATATGGCGCGAGTATATTCATCATATCGCACGCATACAACGCTGGTTACCGTAACAGCCGCTGCGGGATCACGTCACATTTCCGTTTTTCACACGCACGTGTATACGCTTTGTCGTTACACAGTGGTAGGCGCGTACTGCTTCCACCCTCTCTCCCTCAACCCTCTCTCTCTCTCTCTCCCTTTCTTTCTCTCTCATTCCTCCCATCCCATTTATTATTTTTATTTTTTTTTCTTTCGTTCAACTTATTATTATTATCTTTAATTATCGTTTTCATATTATGTTGACTCTTCATTGTTTTTATATTCTTATATTTTAGTTTACTTTTAGTCTTATTATTGCGTTTATTCTTACTGTTTTTATATTTTTAGTTTATTCTCAACCGTATTATTATTATTATTACTATTATTTTTATTACTTTTATTGTTTTATATCCCTAATTCTTATTTTTTTATTATTTATAACTCTTGAATTATTGTCATCTTGTTATAATTATTCTTTATCGTCTAAAGTTACGACTATGGCATGATAAAAAAATCGAATCACATCAAACCTATCCCTATCCCTCCAAACACAAGCACAGGGGTACATACGTACCCCACACGTGTGTGTCCAGGTCCTCTATATATGTGACAAAGACGCAGGCGCATGTCCTCGCGAGTGCGGAACGAGGATGCATCAATCGTGTGGCACGCTTGTGTGGTTCATCGTTTCCTCCCCTCCCCCCTCCACCATTTACTGTAGCTATTTCGCTGCCTCGCTTTACGTCTCGGCAACTGTTATCCAGTATTCGCGAAACGTTTGTGTTCGTTAGTGCACACAACACGCACGACACGAATGCAATCGCGTTGCAATTCTAGAGAGAGGGAGAGAAAGAGAGAGAGAGAGAGAGAGAGTACATCAGTTGTGCACGTACGTCCCCTCACGTTCGGGGGTGTTCACTCAGTCGACAACCCGTTACATTGGATAAAGACCGGTTGTGCACGGGACACGAGTCACGCTTATCACGGATTTAATCGGTCATCGTCACGTGTGAGATAACAAAGATATTTCATTTTTTTGAAATTCTTTTTTTTTTTTACATTTTTTCCGCCACCTTCCAACGGCATTTGGATAATATATGTAGCGTTGCATGCCTGAAGCCACCCCCCCCCCCCTGCCACGCATTCTAGTTTCGAATACCGAACACGAATGGCCGTTTGGCATTCCGCAGTGTTCGTGGGAAAAAGCTCGGAGGCCTCTCGTCGTTGTCGCACCAGTCCAACAGCGAGAATAAATAATTTCGAGCATGCGATCTTAGCGAATTACTTTTTACCTGTTGCTGACTGTTGCTGGTTTCTCCAACCGCCGGAGCGTATTCTCGCTCGGTCGTTGTTCGGTGCACTGTGCTGAGCAGAACTGACAATGTGATCATCGGGGAAGTCGAAAGAAAAATTGAAAAAAAAAAAAAAAAAAAAAAAAAAAACGTAGTCGCCTTTATAGTACGTCGAGAAATACGAAATTACGATTGGTTCGTCGTTTCTCGGAGACTAGAGCTGTAGGAACTGACGGAATTTTCAACGGTAGCTTCATTACGAGTGGGTGAGATAGATTTTTTTATTTTTTTTTTTGCTTGTCAGTGAGATGAATTATGGAAAAATGTGGGAATTAATGCATTTTTTGTTGTTGTTTTTTAAATCTGACAATGAGTATGAAAAAAAGTGAAAAGGTGAAAGTGAATGGCGACGGATTACTTGGCCGGTTTGAAATAATATTCATCCAATCGAATAAATTGTAGAGTTAAAAAAAAAAAAAAAAAAAAAAAAAAAAAAATATATATATTCATTGATTTCAGAGTCACCGATGAATCTTTTTTTTTTTTTTTTTTGCCATTGAAGTATGGAAAGTTGTGGGAATTAATAATTTTATTTTGGTTGTTTTGATTCTGCGTACGAAAAAAAGGAAAAGGTGAATGTGGATGGCGATCGATAATTTAGCTAGTTTAAAATAAAATTCATTTGATCGAACAAACTGTAGATCTAAAAAAATTTAATATTTGTTTGACCGAAGAATAATTTATTTTCTTTCATTACCCGAGTATTCATTCATGATACCATTCATGATACCATTCATGATATCTTTCATGATAAAAACGTTGCACCAGATAAACATGAATGAAAATGTGATAGCCGAGTTTAAATGTGAATGTGTAGAAATTTCTTGGACTCCGACGATGTGAAAAGTTCTCATGAGAAGCATTTCCTCATGAATTACTTTCATCTTTCCGTTGCCCAGCACGAGCTTTCGTCACTCTGTTTCGTTTATTTTTTTGATTTTTTTATTATTATTATTATTTTTTTCGTTTACCCCATTCGGAGACTCGCGGGACGCGTTTCTAGAATCAACGTGGATTGTAAACTCGATGCTCGGGTGTGCGCAATAAAACGTTGTGGGACGATGGGATGAGCGCAGTGGCGAGGAATGGCAAGGGTTGGCAGAGGGGGGAGGGGGAAGTGGTTGAATAGCCTCCCGGCCAGCCGGCACCGCCTTTCAATTCACGAAGATTCACCCTCCCTCGACATTTATTATTCTCCCGTACAATTGTTTTTTCTTCTGGGCGAAATACCGTTGCTGATGTTGCCACACATGCAGCTGGTGCTTCACTGCTGACTCTCGAAATGCGTTTTCTTCGTTCTCCAACTTCTGATTAAAAGTATTATTTTATTCTTTTCAGTTGATTAATCGAATGTCGAGTTCAATAGATTTTCATTAAGAATCATCTTCATAATTATTTTTTATGAAAAAAAAAATTTCGTAAATCGTTTATTTTTTATTCATAAAAAATCAACGATTTACGAAATTTTGTTATCCACAACGAAAATAAAAATTATTTTTGCAAACGAAATGAAAGATTTATTTTACTCGAGACACGATTTCGATACGGTCTGATTCATATATTTACATTTAAATCGTGTGTAGTCTTGCGGTCGCTGAAAGTATGCTACTATGTGAATTTTATGCAACCGAGTGAAAAATTATGCAAATGGATATTAAAAAATATATATTCATATATTTTTTAAACCTTGACGAGATATTTATTTAGATCCCGAAGAATTGTGAGCAAAATTGTCAAAATGTGTTTCATGCATTCGTGAATTTATTCGTCTTTAGTACTGCACTGCAACGTACTTTATTCATGTTGGTCAAATATTTATATTTATTTAACAATATTTTCGTTATTCTCTGAAATTATGGTCCTTCATAATTTTCTTCTGTCACATTCATACTCTGCCATGTGTAAACAATAATTTTTTTCCCAACTTATTTCAATATAGCGTGACCCACAATTCTTTTTTTATTAATTTTTATTTTCCGCATATTTTTCATTATTATTATCGTCATTAAAATTATTTTTTCGAGTCTCTTGGAAATTTTTCACGTACGAGCAGTTTTCGCTTTTTTGCGAGTACACAGACCAGTTTCGTTCGACATTCCAACGCCAATACCTCGTTCGAGTCGTGCCGGGGGTTCGTGAAATTCGACATATCGATCCGCCACGAACCATCGTTACCATTTTTCATTCCAAAAAGCTTGAACCGGGACACTGAAAACATCATTATTTTCCGAACCGCCAGAGTCACCGTTCGTCAACGCAGTAGCCCGATGAAAATTAATAAAAAGGTACGACAAAAAAAAAAAAAAAAAAAGCTTCTCGTTCGAAATTTATTCGGGAAACAGTCGAAAGCTGTGTGCGTTGAAAATGGTCGTTCAACAAAACGTACGTTCGAGGTGGAAAAATAACGATCGGGGAGTTCCGTAAAATTGTTCGATAAAGTCCGAATAAAATGTTGTTTTACGGGAAATACGCGATTTATTACAATTCACGCGTGCTTGCGCCATTTTAAACGAAGCCAATGTGCTTTCATTGTTCGCGCGGATATCGGAAAACTTTTGCGAATTATCAGCGAACCGCAAAACTTTTCCATTGTTGTATCGTTTTGTTTTGTTTTCTGGATATTTATATTGGGAAATCGATGGTCGGACCATATCGTTCAAGATCCGATAATTCTTCCGAGCGATTCGCTCCCAACGCGTTAATTGAATTCCATTCGGAGCTTCGTGTCTCGGTTTTCATTGGATGATCCTCGAGATGCCTCTTCCTGTTCTCCGACAGCTCGCTTCTGACGACGGAATCGAAAACGAATTTGCAATTTTATTAGTTTTATAATCCATCCATTCTATGAATGATATCAGGTATCAGCTAGAGACATGAATATACGTTCCGTCGCAGAATATTCGTCGGTGTTGAATCTGTAATTTTAACCATTTTGATGCCACCATTTTGAAAAGTTTTGATCACTGAGGGTCCACAGGACCCCAGTCCAACTTCATGGTACTCATGCAATAAAAATACCATTTTTCAAACATTGTTTTGTCCGTTCCAAACGCCCCACTTTCATTTTTCGACATCGATCAAAAGTCTCGAGTTCAAACTTCAAAATAAATATACTTTTTCCAAAGTCCATGAAAGCTCTATTTTTTTCTCAAAAGTATAATATTTCAATATTAAAACGGCGTAAGATTTTTTACCATACAACAAAAACTAAATTTTTCACGATTATTTTTTTTCGTAAAAAAACCCAGATTTCGTGAATTTTTTTTCTAATCGTGTTTCGACTACTTAAAAATTTTAAATAGAACACAACTATGAGATTATTTAGAAAACATGTTAAATCGAAGTTTGGCGCAAGATTCAAGTCGACACATTAAAAAGTACGCAGATGGGTTCGGTTTTTGTGAGCGGGGTTCACTGAACCCCACGTTACCTATATGTTATGATTGGAGGGTGACCTCAACGGGTTAATTCATCCGAATTCAATGAATTCCCTTCAACTTCACAATCTCGATCGATAATCGATGGATGATAAATTTGGAAAAGCTATTTCTTCGGATGACAATTCAAACAAACGAGAATCCTTCGTGAAACATTATTGAAACGTAGTTGTCCCAAACCGTCCCCGTCCCCCCCCTCCAAGTCTTGATTCAACGACTTCACAATTGAATCCACAAGTGGTATCGGTATAGGTGTATGCGAAATAGTATAAAGTACATATAAAGCTAGTACTCACTTTACTCGTCGAGCGACGACGTTAAGGAGGGGTTGGGGGGTGGGGTGGGGGGTACGAGGTGATGAAAAGAGGCTACGAGAGCACGTTCAACGATGATGTCCCGCTCGCTTCGGCTTCACCAGCCATTTCACTGTGACTATCTGCACGGAGGATGCTGTGTAACGTGTGCAATCTCGCACGACGTACGTATCGATGTTTTCGTCGACGTCCCCAACTGCCTGAGCAAACTTGCTTCCGATACGATAACGTCGAAATTTCGTTATCAATGGAAAAAAAGTTTTATCAGCTATTATGACACGAGGTAAATAAAAGTCTGTGAACGATTGGATGGAAAGCTTGCTGAGGCTGTAAGCTTTCGTTTTTTTTAGAACCGTCTGAGATTCGCCTCGTTTTTGCAACCATGAAAAAAAGCAACTTAAACGATCTACTTTTGCTCGTTAGAACGACTGGTCGTCAAGACGAGACGGTTCATCGACACTTATGGGATTTAACGTGATTTCGTTCGAGCTTCGTTTATGTTTATCCGTTTAACTGATTAATAATGTTTATCGTGTTAACTGATTAATAATGTTTATCGTATTAACTGATTAATAATGTTTATCATGTTAATTGATTAATGATGTTTATCGTGTTAACTGATTAATATTGTGATGTTATTTAA
The DNA here is from genome assembly GCA_963662125.1 of Diplazon laetatorius. Taxonomy (NCBI): domain Eukaryota; kingdom Metazoa; phylum Arthropoda; class Insecta; order Hymenoptera; family Ichneumonidae; genus Diplazon; species Diplazon laetatorius. The sequence goes on along the minus strand of OY759155.1, from coordinate 3,278,430 downwards.
TAATCTATTGGGTAAAAAAATAAATCTAAAACTAATTCAATTGTGATTTTCTAGCTGTTGATTTAAGAATGAATTTCTGAGTTAATTGAATCGATCTCGAAAATTTGATGAAATTGATTCCATTCGGACTTTGTGGTATTTCACTCAATTTCTCGTGATCTAATTTCGTGATGCCTTAGATAATGATTTTCTGAGTGAATGTTCCATCGATGCAATTGAGATTTGAAATAGTTTCGATGGGTTGTTGCAATGTTGCGGTGATCTTAGACTCTGATAAGAACACCTGGTGAGCTACTCGTCGAAAATCGGACTATATCGAATATATACGAATCTAAATATAACTTCGTAACACTTCGTAACACTCCGTAACACTTCGTGTCTTGAAATATCAACAAGCTCGTCGAATAATTTGAATAATTAATAAATAAATAATTCAAACTATTCGAATAATGAAATATTCAATAAAAAATTTAGATTTTCAAAAATTTAATTCAAAATAATTCAAGTATTGGCATTCGATTCGAATCGAATTTCGGCAAATTTTTTGAAAAAATTTCAAATTTTTATGAACCCACGACGAAAATCAGATTTGCAAGCTCCACGTAAATTCGTCTACGACATTCTTCGCAAGCTTAGGATCCCATGGTGGAGAAAAAAAACACGTTTTTGGATATACGTGAGTCGGTCGAACTTCTTCCAGCGTGGTTTCGTACATTCGTATGTATAGTTTTATGTGCCACGTCTCCGGGGAGACAAAACGTTGAATAAAATATTTCATTGGCCACAACGTGGCTCGAGTCGAGTGCTCCATCGCGGGTCTCCGGTGGCTGCGGGGCTCCAGCTTAAGTGCACCTGGTGCACCGATAGTACGAAACTCCCCAGGTTAACCCTGACTCGAGGCACCGGGGCAAATATTGGGGTTGTGTGAACCCAGAACCCGAGACTTTTACGAAATGTTTGGTTGAATATCACAACTCAAACTAACCGAACGATAACCTCGTTTCCAATGAATTTTTATGATGAATAATTAGTTAATTGATAGTAATCAATCAACTGATTATTCATCATAAAAATTCCTTTTTATACTAACAATTGTTATAATATAATAAATTCATTAATATTATTATTAATTAATCAACCAATCGTTGAAAAAAAAATCTCAGGACACAGCCAACGTTGAAAAATATTTGAAAAAATTGAATAAGCATATTGTACAAATATTTTGAAGCAATAAATAATAATGCCTAAAAACGAATAAAAAAATTAGTTCAGAGAATAAAAATTGGTGATAATGGTGAATTTTATTTTGCAAAAAAATAAAAATAAGAAAAAATAAACAAAAATTTAGTCAAGAGAATAAAAATTGATGATCATGGTGAATTTTATTTAGCAAAAAAAAAAAAGAATAAAATTTGGTTGAGAGACTAAAAATTGATGATAATGGTGAATTTAATTTTGCAAAAGAAAAAAAAACAGAAAAAAAAATCAGAAATGTATTCTCGACGACAAAAACGAGTGGGACAAATACGAGGTACGTCGGAAGATGGTACTTTCGGGTCCCTCGCGGGCACGAGATAAAGACGAGGATTTTTCGGACGAAAGCGCTTACGCGATCCCCGTCGAGTGAAAGAATTTTGTTTCGCCAGGGTGGCCTCTGGGCTCGTCTCGAGATGGAAACACATGGCGCACGAACTGTACTGCTGCAGTCGAAGTGGGTGTACCATCTTTCCTCCAAGTCTCTCGGGTAGCATGGGGATGCAGTTGAGTGCATCTGTGCTTGCCGGACTGTGAAACGTCGGGCTTGAAATACGATACTGTAAAATTTAGGCCACCATTATTAAAGTCAAATCGTGAGCCCTCAAAATCATCAACAAAACTCAATATTCATTAAATTAAAAAAAAAAAAATATCTTCTACAATATTCAATTTTTTTAATTTCTACTTTTTTACTTTTTTTTGGCTGGAAGTTGCGCTTGGGGTAATTTTGACCCCCAGAAACTTCGAATGATTAACGCACACGCTCGTGCGTTCGTAAGTTTTTCAGAACCCGAAAACCCGACAGAGTTTCTCAACCGCCGGGCCAATCGCGGGCCCCGACGAATTAGGCCGAATTGCCGTGTAACGAACCGCCGCGTCATTCGGTTTAATTGGCGGAAGTTCGAGTTCCACTCATAGGTGCAGTTAGCACCGGTGTAATTCGATAAATTGCCGGGCAAGAACTTGCACTCAGCTCCACGCACACACGTGCATGCGCAGTTAGGCCCGGTTTCGTTTTTTTTTTTTTTTTTTTGGTTTTTTTTTCGCAGCGAGCCACAGAAGCACTTCTGCTCAACGGCCGCTTCGACTACTCGCGTCGACTTCATTGCTCCGCACTCGTCGGGGCTCTCGGGTTGAACCGGTGGAAAAAAAAAAAAAAGAGAATACGGGCCAATGCGCTCATACCAGTCGGCGAGGCTCGCGCTGCAAAAACCGAGCGAGAGAGATGGAAAAAGAGAGAGAGAGAGAGAGAGAGAGGAAGGAGGAGAGGGAGAGAGAGAAAATATAGCTTCGCACAAAATCTTGCAAAGGGTGAGAGAGGGTCGATAGCCCTGTTCGTACAGCGCTCGCGCACCGAGCAACGTGTGCACCGGTGCTACACGGTCGCGCTAAGCGCAGGTACACACACGGATCGACGATGAAAGCTCGCGCCGTTACGCTCGATGTTGGTGTACGGTCGCACGAGCGTGAATCGAGTCCCATAGGGTGGAAAGTACGTGAAATCGAGCGGACCCGTTGGTCGTTCCGAGTCTCTCTCTCTCTCCTCTCTCTCTCTCTCTCTCTCTCTCTCTCTCTCGCTCTCTCTTCGCTTCGACCTTCTCGACCAACTTGTTTTCCCGGTGCATCATCCCTAAAAGCTTTTGTCTTTTGTCTGTTTTTTGTTTGTTTTTTTTGTTTTTATTCACATTGCGCATAACCAACAGCATCCACCGGTCCATCATCGTGGACACTGGAAGTAACGATCCACGAGAGACTAATGAACACAAAAAACTTTTCACCGGGTTTATCAATAACGCACATTTGACATTGCACATTGTCTTGTGTAGATGTTTTCATGTGAAATTGTGTTGATGAATTATCAACACGTTTTTGGGAAGTATCGATCATTTGTTTAATGTGACAGACGATCATGTGATTTTTTTTTTTCGTTACATATTTAAATATTTATATGTATTTCAGTGTCATTGTTTAAATTTGTATTGAGCATAATGATTATATTTCAAAATGTAGTTGTGAAATTATTCAGTGAACCTAGAATTTTGAGAATTGATAAATCATTTTGTCTTTTTGAAATAATTAAGAAATAACTAATCGATCAATTTTGTTTATAAAATTGAGATATTAATAATACAAATATCAGTGCATCCCAGCGTCGATATATAAGAATTACATGTGAATAAAGCTTTATAAATCACAATGCGAAGATGGATGAGTTGTTCAAACGGCCAATCGAACTGATACCGACGTGCTTAGAAAAAGAAAACACACACACTATTTATTTACACTATATATTTATTTTTTGAACAATATGCTCGAAAACTTTTCGTCAAAAAGTAAGAAAACTATTGTACAGAGAGAAGCCGACAGTTCTGCAGTGCTCGGGTAATAATTCAACGATTCCCATCGACGAAGAGCACTGCTTTGCCGTGATTTGAAATATTCAAACCGTACAATGCAGATGGGAATTGAACCCTCCCGCCGGGACAGTTTAATGAGAGATTCACGTGAAAGATTCAGCAAGTGTCACTGGATTTTGTCGAGCCTGGAACGCGAATTTTTTTCATTCATTGTTGAGACGAAACAAATAAAAAAAATCGTACGAATAAAAATATTTCATATACATATCGAATACTTGTTTTGAAAAATGTTATATATATATTTTCTATTTTTATATACAATAAAAATATTATTCAAAGGTTTATTTGCGGAGTAGGGATTTACATTAACGCCGAATAAATTTATATTCGTTATCGTGACATCCGGCTGGGTGGAACGAGCCCGCGAAGTTGTCAAGTCGTAAATCGAGTCCCCATGAGGTGAAAAAAAAAAAAAAAAAACGTCCGTGCGAAATGGGAGAGTCGAGTATCAGGAGAGAATTGTACGGGCGCGAGGAACGCGAAAGCCTAGTAGCTTTTCTCTCGCGTCCTCGACCGACTTCCGGTTCGCGCATTTTGCAACCCCGTGATGTATAGGTGTATAACGCGATGCCACACCACGTTGCAGGATGCGGAAGGGGCAGTGCGATAGCGTAACGGATGACCCAATTCTCATCTGAAAAAAAAAAAAGAATAATGAAGAAAGTATCAAAGTAAACCGAAAAAAAAAGTTAATTTGAGAATTAAAAATTCTCTGATGTGCGTAATGCGACTTTTTGGATCGCATTCTATTATAACCCCCCACCCCCCCCCCACCCTCTTTTTTACCATGACTAGTCCATTCTGGCTAACGCGAATATCTGTTAACAGAAATTATGATAATTATAATGAAAACTCATCATATCAATTAAAAAAATGGTCAAGATCGAGTTCTCTCCCGCACCGAGGGCTTCGTACCATATTTTCATTTGCATTACTTCTTTAAACTCTCTATCTTCATTTTTTTTTCACAATGGATATGGGATACAAATGCTAACAACAGACAGACGATATATAATCGACAATTGGGGGTCATCCACAAATAAAATTCAAAGTTTGTAAAATCAATTTCTATAAATCTATAAGACCTAAGAATTTCGTTATAGTTTCTTGATAAGCTTCAATCAAGGCATTATATATTCCATGATTTTTTTTTTCAAATTTAAGGATCAGAAGTTTCGGAAATAAGCCATGCTCTGTATTTGCATTTTTTTTTGTATATCGCCTTAAGTAAACTGGTAAAAATTATGAAAATATTATTTTTGGATTCACCATAACAAGCCCTTTTAAATGATACCCCTTTTAAATGATGTATGAAATAACTGTTTTTTTATTATAGTACCTCATTTACTCCCTCTTTAAGTCCCATATAAATATTTCACAATATTGACTGGTGCAAAATATGTGGTTCAATTAGATTTACATGATATCCCAAATGTCAAATGTCCTGCATGGTTTCTGAGAAAATCGGACAAACGGACAGACACGCGAGTGATCTCATAAGGGTTCCTTTTTTTTGTCTTCAAAGGCACCCTAAAAATGTTTGACGCTTACAAAGCAATAAAACTGATTGTATTCATGAATTGCGTCACTCAACGAGCCCCATCAGTCATTTTAGTATCAACGCTAATACAAATACTTCAATAATCCAGTTGACCCTAAGCAGGAAGGTCACGACGTTGGAAAAAGGATTTTTACGCAAAATTAGATACCTCGAAGGCGTGACCGACGAAATTGACGTTGACGAAGCTGCTGAAAGGCCATGAAAAAGCACAAATCGTTAAACAGTTGGCGACAAACACGTTTGCAGACGCACAACCAACCGACCTGATGTCCTCAAACCGTGTTTCCACATCCGTTGGTCGTACCACGAGCTTTTACGACTTGCTCGGACACATTCAACAACCCGTCGGATAATCACTTACAGCCGGGCCACACTGTATCACGAAGACTCGTGTCTCGGTCTTCATGCTCTTCCATCAACAACACAGACCTTGGAATTTATGCATTTCCACAGTGAGATTCCATAAAGCTTGTGTCATCCGTAAAGGCCATTACAATTCTCTCAGCTGTGATAAATTATTCATGATACTGTTTCACTGGGTAGCCAAATAAGATGATGCGATTGTCTCAATTCCTCGAAGGCTCGCAGACTGAAAATTCAGATACTCAAATGATTATTCGAAACGATTATTACGATAATTTAATTTATTGTTCGACGACTAATTGATTATTAAAACAATAAGATACTTGAATGATTATGTAAAACGATTATTACGATAATATAATTGATTGGTCTACGATTGATTGATCATTAAAATAATAAGCGAGGGAGGATTAGCTTCTTGTTCAGAACGACTTGCAGTTATTGGCATGATAATAATATTATTGTAATTTCGTAATACACGGTGAAAATAAAATTCTGATTAATGCAAAATAATGATATAAGAATAATAAGAATGTTAACCAAGGTCAGCAATTGCATTGGAAAATTTCTCTCAAGCTAACGTAGGTATTCGAGTATTCAAATATATTTTGTAAGCACCGAAAAGTGTCCTTCAACGGAAATACAAATTTTTCCAACTGCACGAGCTCGTTTTTATCGACAGAGCTATGAAAAAAAAATTCGGTAATTATGCAAAATCACAGCTCCTCCCAATTTTCTTTTTCGAGAATGTTCATTCGGTACTCTAAATAAAGAATCTGGTGGAGGAGGTCAGAAAATATCGATCGTCCACAAAAAAAAACCCGAAAAAATCTTTTAAAAAAATATTCCCATTATGATTTTTTTCACCTTGCCCATCTGATTCTTCAACTAGATTACAAAATGAATAATCTCCAAAAATAAGAAAACTCCAAAAACTATAAAATTTCGAAAAGCCGTGATACTGAATAATTACCAAAAATTCGACTGCTCATCAACACGTCATGACAAACTCGCGAAGAAACCGCATTAATACCAGTTTTCAAAATGACCAGTGTGGCAGAAACAAAAAATGGATTTGAGTTTCACGACCTAATGCATCATTGTTAGAACACAATGATAAATTGGATAGATTAGGGGCGTCTGGCAAGACGCTGAGAGAGAGAGAGAAAGAGTGAGAGAGAGAGAGAGAGGGGGAAAGAGAGAGACGATGTTGGGCGAGGTGGATTGGCGAAGCCAGTGGTTAAGGTCATCCCGGCGAAACGAGTCAGACACGTACGAGCGTTGTGGGTCGGTGTGGCTGACGCGCGCGTGGCCCAACACAGTTCCTTGTGGCCCAATGAAAGGCGGGAATTTTGTTCGCGTGATCGGAAGCTAACGTGTTCGTGTGGATGCATCAAATATATATATATATATAATATATATATATATGTGTGTATGTATGCTGGAATACGAGCAGAGTCGGATAAGCGTGATGGACAAGCCCACAGTGGGTGTCACTAGTGGTAGTTTCGGTTGGCCTGTTGACGTCGAAGGAGAGAGCTTTTAGCTGTGGCGTGGAGCCGTAATTGGGACAATTGGGCACGGTACTGTAACCCAAACCCCGTCACCGACCAATCGTAAAACACGAACGACCAACGCCAAATCCAAACCAACCACACTACATGATAATTATGAAAAAAACAGATTTCCATATTATCGCGTCTATAAAAAAAAAATAGAAGAAAAAGAAAAGGAAATTCCGAGTCGAAATTTTCACCTTTATTTCAACTTTTTTCAACGTCACATTTAGGGTGAAGGAGATTGAAAGTAGGGTGAAGTTATAAGCAATTCTTGTCGGAGTTTCAACTTCATTTCACCCTGAAAACCTGCAGTTATTTCCCATTTTTCAAGTTTGGAACGTGAAACGAAGGTGAGATGACGAAAGAAAAATGTTTACCTTCATTCGGAAGGTGAAACGAAGGTGAAATAACCGAAAGAAAAAATATCACCCTCACTCGGAACGGTGAAACGTGGATGGAAAAAAATTTCGACACCGCATTGAGGTTGAAACGAGGGTGAAAAAAATATTTCAAACTCACTTCGCCTTGCAATTCGGACTTATGAGGTGAAATAAGTTGAAATACGAGGTGAAAATTCCGATTCGGGATGTCATCAAAAGCACATGTACATCTTAATAGTCAATTTAATAGTGTTAGTAAAAGATATTTATTGACTGTATGGTGTACATTTTTTTTTTTTTGATTTCTGGTATTGCTGTATACATTGTCTTTTTTCCTCAAACTGCCACAAATTGCTACAGGGCCATCGATCGCAGTCCTTCAGCCCTGGAATTTGTGATGTTGGCTGGTTTTGCTTATTATTTATATATCATTTTTTTTTCAAAATCAATTATTATTATTGTTATTTTTTAAATACAAAATAAGATGTTAAGTATGACTAAATTTTACAAAACTAACTATAGTCGTGACTATTAATTGTAGCCTTTGGTAGGTGATGTGTGAGAAAAATTTGTGCCTGCGATTTATTTGTATAGTCAATTTATTTAACTGTATAACAAACTATATGGAGTGACGTCACGATGTTGATAGCCATGTCCGGATTATCGCCCGTTGCATCGATGCCACGATATAAAAGCCAATTGAACGATTGGAAATTGGTTCGGATAATCTGAAGCACTGAATGGGGCTCCGAGTTAATATGCTTAACGTTTTTATCAATTACCATCCAATTATCCGAACTTTTTCGTTGTATTAATTTTTTATTTGGCGAATCGTGAGCTTCTGTATGCGTGTTTCGCACGTTTCGACGATAATTATGGAGTACAAGCGTGACAGTCACGCAGGAAGCAGCTAGTGGGTCGCAAAAGTTGCGAGAGTTTTATCACAATGACGATGGTCGTTGGCTGAGGGTGGGGGTGGGAGTGGGGGGGCATTTCGCCACAGTCTAACGAGGCTGATGAGGGTCCTCACGCCCAGCTTTCGCACGCGAGTTTCACAGAAGCCAGACACCCACCTGGGAATTTGATCATGGCCCCGAATTCGAGATCGGTATCAGGCTTTGATACCGATCGAACGAAATTATGTCAGAAATGATGTGAGACCTTGATCCAAGGGTACTTATTTGAATTTAAGGTAATATTTTGAATTTATTCAAAAATAAATTCATAATGTAAATTTGAATTTGAAAATTAATTTCTAAAATCATTTGAAAATTAATCGAATTTACAAAAAAAAAAGTATTCCCTATTATCATGTCTCGCAATTCGGAAATTTGATCCGAATGAATGTCTAGAATTGTGTTTTTTTTCTTTTTTTTTTTTTATTGTCGGACACTTTCTGACTGATGACCGTGATCAGCCAACGGATGAAGATGCTGATTTTCAAAACTCGTTGATAACATCGTACAAATTCCAAGTGTGTGTAACCCTTTCAATTCCTGCAAGAAAAAAATAACCACAAAAAAAGTCAATACATTTTCATCTTCCCGTGCAAACGCTGGCTAAACGACGCCACGTAGACCAAAAGTTTACATAAACAATGTTGCAGAGAATCAAATTTCCTACAAAAAAGTCCCCAACGGCATACATCTAACACCGATAGTTTACGCGTGGGAAAGCTCGAAAGTCGGGCGATGTGAGAGACCACGTGACTGATTAGGCGTTCGGAATTCTGTACGTTCGAAACATTGCGCGTTCGGAATTTCGACCTTTCTAAACTCTGCTCGTTCTGAATTTTCATCGAAAAGTTCCGAAAAAGTTCCCACACAAACACCCTCCGTCACGATTGATTCACTTGACATTTCGGTTTGAATAACGGATGCGAAAATGGATTTCATCTCGCAACGACCAAGACGCAAATCGTTATCATTATGGAAAACATACCTGGTCGACAATCATCGGATAACTGTGCGCCGGGTCGAAGACCGGAAGTTACCGAGTACCCTCCCCCCCCCCCACAGCACGCACGCTCGAACGGTTTGGAATAACGAACTCTCCCCTTCGACTCGAACTTGTCAATCCCGCTGAAACGCACTCGGCGAATGTTCGAAATTTTTTCTCAATGTTTTCGATGACACGCTGCGCTCGTTATCCCGTGTCCATCCGACCGTGCGGCTTTGTGGGCGGAAGAGGAGGGGGTGGGGGTGCTACTCGATGCACCCCCGGATGCGCCTGATACGACCGAAGAGTTTCACAAGCGACATTCAATACGTCGAGAGCACCTTTCCAGCTTAACAACGAAACAATGCTTCGATTTCGGATTATTTTTAGACACGATTCCGCGTGCTATATAATGGTCGATGCCTCAAAAAAATTGTTGCGACCGTATCGCGTCGACGAAAATGACAAAACCTGACCGAAATGCTTGGAGAAATGAATTTTCCGACAATCACATAGTCGCAACTCATCGAACAATAAATATGTCACTTGCAGATTTTTCAATTTATATTTCTTTTATTTAAAAAAAAATTTTTTTCAATGGACTTTTATTATTGCGGAAGTCTGGTTTGGAGCTTTGTTTTTTTCTTTTTTTCATCAAGGTTTTTCGAAAATGCTGTGACTTCGTCGTTTTTGTTGTGTGAGTTGAACGAAAGAAAAAAAAAAAAAAGACTGGAACAATGAATTGAAATTTTTTTTGGAAATGCATAAAACGACTGGGTTGAGATATCGACGTAATTTTCGTGGTTTTTCGGATATGGAAAAATAATATATGTCGTACATACGTGAAGGTATTATTACATCAAGCATCTTGGTTGAGGTCAGGTGGATTCTCCACGATTTTCCGCATCGTGGAACTCAAGCCTGGCGGTCTCTCGTAAATCATTCGGGTAACCTGATACGCCCGGCGCGTACGACGTCGTCTCCGTCGTCTCTGCTGCTGCTGCTGCTGCTGCGATGCTACCTGCTTCGTAATTCTTTTTTTCTCTCTCTGTCGTCCTTCAACTCTCTTCATTCCTCACGACGAATTATGGCTGCACAGCAGACTCGGCGAAATATATTTTATAATAAGATTCTTTTCTAACGTCTTTACCGTCTTTCATCGTTTCATTTCTTTCCAGACCGAGTCCACGTCACGAGAACACGGAGAACCAACGACGAGCTGCCTTTGTACTTGTGACATTGCACCTTGTTAAAAAAAAATTAAAAATTGAAAAAAAAAAAATCATCGCAGTGTCAGAGGTTATATTTCCATGGTTCAACGATCGTGAAAAATAATAATAACAATAATAACAATTATAAGCTGAAAATTTGGCCCAACGCTTTCGCGTAATGATTTGAGACATTTTTACCTGGAACTTTTGATAATCTTAGACGTAATATTTTTAGAGTTCAACGATCGTGGAAAATAATAATAATAATAATAATAATAATAATAATAATAATAATAATAATAATAATAATAATAATAATAATAATAATAATAATAATAAGCTGGAAGTTCGACCTAACGCTTTCGCGTAATGTCTCGAGAAGTTATTTTTTTTTTTTACGTGAAACTTTCGATACTAACTTTGTTGTTCGTTAAGATTATCTTCTAATTTTTTTTTCGTTGTCTCGGTCACGCCCAGTCACTGAGGGAATCCATAAAAAAAAAAGAAAGTATTTCACGAAAATTCGCACGAGGCTCGCCGCGAGAAAGCTACCAGACGAATTTTTTTACGACCTCGTTTATCGCACGGACCTACCTCACCCCGTGTGTGTGTCTGTGTGTTTGTGTGTTTGTGTGGCAAGTTCGCGATAAATCGTCGGGGTCGTGAAGAATTTTCGCCGAAAGCCCTTTGGCCGCGGATCACCCTCGAGGGTCACCCACGCACGTAGATCGATACTCCGCTTCGCCGTACGCGGCCTCGAAACTAATAGTTCGTCAATTCACGTTATATATATATATATATATATATATATACAGGGTGTTCCGATAACTATTAGGACCTCAGATATCTTCGAAACTACTAGGTTCACAGAACTATTTGCTGGATCAAAGTTGCACAGCACGAAGGGGGCCATCCAATGATACCAAAGTGCCTACTCCCACCCCCACCCCCAGCCCAGGGGGTGGGGCAACTTTAAAATCTTAAATGGGAACCCCTATTTTTTATTGCAGATTCTGATTCCCCATAAAAAAATACGTAACTTTTATTTGAAATTTTTTTTTCGATTCGTGATAGATGGCGCTGTAATCGCGGGTGTTCCGATAACTATTAGGACCTCAGATATCTTCGAAACTACTAGGTTCACAGAACTATTTGCTGAATCAAAGTTGCACAGCACGAAGGGGGCCATCCAATGATACCAAAGTGCCTACTCCCACCCCCACCCCCAGCCCAGGGGGTGGGGCAACTTTAAAATCTTAAATGGGAACCCCTATTTTTTATTGCTTATTCGGATTCCCCATAAAAAAATACGTAACTTTTATTTGAAATTTTTTTTTCGATTCGTGATAGATGGCGCTGTAATCGCAAAAAATCCCCGAAAGTACAGAAAGGCGATAATACTTACAGTTTAGGTGGTAAATCAAATCTTGATTAATCAAAGTAAATCAAAATCAGTAAATCAAAATTTGATTTATCACCGAAACTGTAAGTATTATCGCCTTTCTGTACTTTCGGGGATTTTTTGCGATTACAGCGCCATCTATCACGAATCGAAAAAAAAATTTCAAATAAAAGTTACGTATTTTTTTATGGGGAATCAGAATCTGCAATAAAAAATAGGGGTTCCCATTTAAGATTTTAAAGTTGCCCCACCCCCTGGGCTGGGGGTGGGGGTGGGAGTAGGCACTTTGGTATCATTGGATGGCCCCCTTCGTGCTGTGCAATTTTGATTCAGCGAATAGTTCTGTGAACCTAGTAGTTTCGAAGATATCTGAGGTCCTAATAGTTATCGGAACACCCGCGATTACAGCGCCATCTATCACGAATCGAAAAAAAAATTTCAAATAAAAGTTACGTATTTTTTTATGGGGAATCCGAATCTGCAATAAAAAATAGGGGTTCCCATTTAAGATTTTAAAGTTGCCCCACCCCCTGGGCTGGGGGTGGGCGTGGGAGTAGGCACTTTGGTATCATTGGATGGCCCCCTTCGTGCTATGCAACTTTGATTCAGCAAATAGTTCTGTGAACCTAGTAGTTTCGAAGATATCTGAGGTCCTAATAGTTATCGGAACACCCTGTATATATATATATATATATATATTTGATTCAATATATATATATATATTTATTCAATACATATATATATTATATATATTAGGGTGGTTGTTAAATAACAAAGTATCGCTACCCACCTTCCAAATGATTCTAGACCATGAAAAAGGATTTTTCATATTTTTTTCGATTTAAAAATTCACCCTCAGCATCGTCTGCATTCATTTGAAAGTTTTTAAAATCATTTATTATTTTTTTTTACGAAAACGGTCGGGAAATGAAATCTGAGATGAATATACATATATATATATATATATATATTGTAAAAAACTATACCACAAATAACTAACAAAATTGGCAGCTGACCGGCAAACATAACCTAAAAAAAATTAAATAAAAATCATTTATTCTTTAAAGAAAAAAAAACAAAGTTAAAGAATGTTTAACGACGATCAGACTGGTGCTTTTCTGCGCCCCAGTGCAAAATGAAGAATGAAAAAAAAAAAGTAAAAAAAATATCGCCGTTAAAATTTGCCTAGAAACGAAAGTTCCGACTGCCGGCGATGGCAGATCCGGGTCGGGTTTTAGGACGGTTTGAACCATCGAGTTATCGATCGTCCGTTCGGCGGTTGAGTGCTAAACAGCAAAAAAGCTCGGGCCTTGGAAAAGCTCGTCAGTGGAAGCGAGAGGTGAGACGCGAAGACGGAGAAAACGGATGAGTCGAGATTATGACGTTTTGGGGTGCCTGAGATGAAACAAACTTTGTCTTTGAGGGCAAACATTGGTTCGTGCGGAAAGCTTCGTTGAAATCGGCTGGAAGCTCGAAACTCGGAAGCCGCGGAGCACGTGCCAGGGAGATAAAAGTTTTTCGCATCCCAGAGACAAAAGAATGAGACGCAGCCGAAGATTTAGTTCAAACAAAAAAAAAGTGTTGTTTAATGTATCATCGATAAACTGGCATCTACCAATCCGACATCAAAATCACATCAAACCGAGATGATCTACTCTTGGTATTATCCGAGTAACCCAGGAGTCGAAATTTTCACCTTGTATTTTAACTTATTTCACCTTGTGAGTCCGAATTGCAAGGCAAAGTGAGTTTGAAATATTTTTTTCACCTTCGTTCCAACCTCAATGCGGTGTCGAAATTTATTTTTCATCCACGTTTCACCTTTCGAGCGAGGGTGATATTTTTTCTTTCGGTTATTTCACCTTCGTTTCACCTTTCAAACTTGGATAATGGAAAATAACCCGAATGGAAAAAAAAAGATACAAACAATGGACAAATTATGTATAGAAGTAGGCATGTGTTTTTATATGCAAACTATACATAATCTACATAGATACCATACGGAAATTTTATGTTATTTATATTTATTGTTTACGTAAAAAAAATAAATTAAAAAATAAATATTTTTTTACGTAAAAAAAAAAAATTGCAAAAAAAATATTTTTTACGTAAAGAAATAAATGTAAAAATAAATAATTTTTTACGTGAAGAAATAAATATAAATATAAATATTTTTTTACGTACCAAAATAAATATAAAAATAAATATTTTTTTACGTAAAAAAACTAAATTAAAAAAATTCTTTCTCGTTTTTTTCGTCTTCTTTGTAGTTTTTTTTTCATCGATCGTAATGCGAGAGTAACGAGTCGCCTAAATTCTTCATTTCTCACTGCCAAGGTCTCAAATCGAATTGTGTACTCGCGAAAGTAAACTCTGGATCACACACACACACAAAAGTGATGCCCGTTGTTTCCCGGAGTCTCGCTGAGCTTCAGCCCCATCGATGGCAGTCCGTTCCCTCGTGCACGAACAAACCGTCTCAAACGTTCGATTCGTTCGAGTCGGATATACACACTGGATAGGTTATTCTTCCGAACGGGATTTCGTATTGGATCACGATTTTCCGACGGGGTTTTTCTTTTTTTTTCGGCAACGTGGGAGTCGTCGTACGTGAATGGTGAGCTCACGTCCAGCCCTTCGGCAAACCCTCGGCGGGGACCATCTCTCTCTCGAGCCCTTGCCGAATCCCACGCCTTCCCACGTGTATACCGACGCTTGCGGATGAGAATTATCATTGCTGGCCAGTCACCAAAGACACCGCGATGAAAATCGTATCCCCGATCGCTCGACGTTCGAATTTCAAGGGGGAAAAAAATACAAAACGATTGAAATATTTGTCACAAACGATAAAACCCACAGCAGTCCATTCGTTGAAAATAATTTTTTTCGCTTTTCTTTCATGAAAAATAATCGAAATATCGATTTTTTTGCAAGATAGATGATGTTTTTCTTTTTTTTCCTCAAACAGGAAACTATCAAAGAAAAAAAAGAAATATATATAAAAATTCATATATAAAAATTTCGCCAAAATTCGAATGTTTCTAAATTAGAAAAAAATATATATATTCGTATCAGGAACATGATGCCCACTACAATTTTATGATAAAAGTTCCTCAATTTCGATAAAGTATTTGGGAAAAAAATGTCATCCAATTAAAAACGGTCGAAAAAGCCTCTGGATAAAAAAAGCGGGGGGGGGGGGCATGGAAGGGTTTCAATCTGGTAATTTGGGACGTCTCTCCCCATATATACAGGGTATTCCAGTTTTTTCCGGCCAAAGTTTGCCACCGTATTCTACGTGAATAATTAAGAAAAAAAATTATATTGAACATATATATTGGTTGACAATAATGGGTTAATATTATCATATTATTTTTAATAATATTAATAATTATTATTAATCGCAGTTAAGCGTCTGTCCTTGTTTTATGTCTTCGCGCCACATGGCTTGTAATACTTTTATCCCCAAGATGAAAGTAATAAAACGGTAAATGAGTTTTTCGTGCTCTCACGGTTGTTCTCACAATAATCTCTCTCGAAGTTCGCGCTGCTGCCCCCCTCCCCATCGCCCCTTGCCCTCGAGCCACACAGCCGCACTGTGGGTATAGTTTTATGCGAGCAAAGGGGCGTTTAATTCGCTGTATTAAAGAAAAAAAAACAAAAGTAGATACCCAACGTGCGGCGCTGTAGTATCTAGCTGATCTAGCCGGTCTTCGTTAGAACGTATAATAGTACGCTTTTAATAGTTTCACCTTACTTCGATGATACTCTCGGCGATAGAAAAAAAAAGAAAAAAAATAAAAATAAGGAATTACTAAATTTTTTACGAAGCGCGCAGCTGGCAAGAGTATTTTTCATGTATAACGATGAAACTATACCGCAAGGTCTCGATAAATATTTATCGGATAGATAACAAGATTGTGTGACGTCACAGGATGATGTATTAAAGAAATAAAAAAAGGAAACAAGTTATCAGGCAGAATGATAATTCGCACGAAGATGGGTTATCATTCAAATATCATGATGGATCTTATTGCGTCTTCATGCTCAAAAGAAAAAAAACTCAAATGATCATATATAGTTCATCTCATGTATAGTTCAAATATAAACTATGTATGGGGTTTCGCATGTATATAGTTCATATATAGATTATATACAAACTATACATAGCTTATACATAATTTTTTTAACTTGGGATATTACAATTCGAGTGATAGACAATTTGAAATCGTAGAGTGCGAAGTCGCGATCCCTTTTGTTGCAAGAAATAACAGAATCTTCGACCTGCGGGGCAAGGAGGGGGTGGAGAGGGGGTGAGGGGACGAAACGGTGTGCTGATAGTGTAACGGAGTCAAATTAATTAGCGTCGACGAAGTGCCGAGACGTTCTGATGAAGGTAAAGAGCACTTCGCTTTGCGCTCTCGCTACGAGAGACAAAGCGCAATTACAACCCGCTTAAGTTCTTCCCGCGTCCGCGCTTCATCCCCTTTGTCGCACTCTCCATCCCCCCACCCCCGTACCGTTCATCCATCGCCATTGCATGGGATATGTGATATGTAATGGCAACGCGAGTCCGTGGGCGTAATTTCTACGCCCATACGACATTCAGAAGCTCTTGCGTAAATCGCCACATCCCGTTGTGACGTCACGCGATTCACCCTGACCCGTGAGCAAGCTCGGCAAGACCCGGGACGTGGAACCTCGCGCGTCCTGTTGTGTTAGTGTGTGTTTGTGTGTTCGTGTGTGTAAACGCTGTGTATGGGTCGCAGTCGCGATCCCGACCCTGGTGCACTCTGGCACAGTCACGAAGGGAACCAATCCGCGCAACACCCACCATCGTCTATAAGCCATCTGCGGAATTACCATAACCGATATAACGCCGATTGTCGTTAATGCTATCGTGCTGTATTTTTACCATGGTTTTATTATTTTTTATTTTTTTCATTGTTTTTTTCTTTTTTTTTTTGTACTTCGAAATATATTCATGAAAGCATTCTTACCGGCAATTGTCGGTTTGTTCGTTGATATTAAATTTCACTCGCTTGTTAAGATGGATAATGAGGAAATAAGAAAAAAAAAATAAGGATTGTAAGGATGATAATGATGCTTACCTTAACAGCTGAATGAAAAGGGTTTCGTATCTCCAAGGGAACAAAAAGGGAATTCTCAATATGAACCCACATAGTTTGCACTGGTTGATACTTCGAAATGTTTATGTGAGACTAGAAGAGGGAGCGAATGAGGTACTCGAATATGAAATAAAAAATTGTTATTTCATATGTCATGTGGGGTATCGTTTGAAAGGACTTGTTGTGGGGAATACGAAAATATTTTTTTTATAATTCTGAATAGTTTGCTTGGAAAGATATTCGAAAAAATATTTGTCGCATATTTTTTTGAATATATTTTTTTTTGAGCATATTTTTAAATATTTTTTTTGAACATGTTTTGTTGAAAGCATTGTTTATTTTCGAAACTACTGGTTTTGAAATAAATAAAAAAATCTTGAAATATAACGCCTTGATTGAATGAATTTAATGAAATTAAATTAATTAATTTTATTATACATTCATATAAAATGTATAATATAATAAAATTAATAAAGTTATGTAAAAAACCTTTTTGAATATTATACAAAATAATATTCAATAAATAATTATTCTTCAGTGTAAACTACATTATTACTCGTTGAAAATATTAAATTTAATAAGAAAACTTATTCCACGATATTAACGTGGAATTGTCGGATTGTGTCGACATCATTTGGTGTCTTCCACAGTCACGGAATGTGAACTGGCGTTTGAAACGTTGCCTCGTCGAACGTTGAGATTTTTGTTGCAATTATTGAAGACCAGTATTGAGAAACGGTCTTATCGGATCATTAATAAACGTTCCTGTAACCGGACTAACGTCACTTTATTGAGTACACAAGCGTAGCGTCGCGTTGCTCGCGGTTCAGTGCAATGTTTGTTCGATCCGTTCGTGTAGCTTGTCTTTGCTGTTCGAAGGATCGGCTGTCAGCAATGGCGATGAGACCTCCGTGGCATTTGCTGGTCGTCGTTAACGAGCTAAAAGGAAAGATGAAAAAAAAACACAAGCAAACAAAATAAATGCTCGAGGTGCATTTTTTCCGACATGCAATGGGCTCGCTCATGTGGCAGAGACATCTCGTATCCCGACATTTTTTTTTTAGCTATCTTTGGCCTTCAAATTTTCATTTATTTAGAATTTAGACTCATGGATGAATGTTCTCAAGTTTCACAGACCAATGTGATACGATTTATCGAAAGCGAACAATAATCGTCCCCAAAGACATACAAACATATTTATCGTGCACTTAAAATGTTACATTAAGGGCGGAGTAAGGTTTAATTCGATTTTTAAAAAAGTTATATTTTCGATAATTTTTTTTTCACGACACAGCTGATAAAAATCTATTTCTATAATTACTACATAATAGAGTAGCATTTGAAGAATATTCTACGAAATTTTCATTGATTTCTAGGAAGAAATGAGCCATTGACAGCCACTCTCCACGGACGTAAAAAAAAGTCAAATTTAAAAAATGCTCAAATCAAAATTATTTTATTAGTTGATAAGTTTCTGTAGGTAACAACGTCGAGTTCGAAAAAAAATTGATTTTCCAATTTTTTACATTATTTAGAAGTCAAAATAGTTATTTTTCATCAGAAATGTTTTTCTCCATTTTGACTTCTTTGTTTTGTAAAAAATTGAAAAATCAATAATAAAAAAAAATTGTATTTGTATCGAATTAACCTCCTTCCTCCCTCAAAAATTATATAAATCATCACACACGTATCCTTGGCCCCGTTTTACTCGATAACGATTTCAATCCAACCTTCTTTTCCAGCTTTAATTTCATCCAAACTCCACCCACGCGCTGCGGATAAATTTATCAATCGATACGAAGGCTTTGTGTCGAAATGAAACGCGCCGAAGGGTCTCGAGTCGGTGCGCCAAAGCAAAACGCAATTTCCGGTAGACCCTAGCCCAGAACGCTGCACACAAGAAAAAAAAAAGAAGAAGGAAAAAAAAACCATAATAAAATAACGTGGAAGGCAGCGATAGTCAGGGCGATAAGTGATATAAGTATATCGATAAAATCTTTCGCCGCACGTGATCCTCGACTACGTATTAGTAAGTTCTTTCGTGGCTCGACTTTTTCCACTTTCACTATATTTTTATTCTATTATTAGACGCTAAACGCCAACCTGGCTGTCGGTTCGGTGCCCCATTTTCAACGTCGATCGAGATATCTTACCACAAAAAAAAAAAAAATAAAAAAAAAAGGTTTCTTTTCATCAAAAGTCTCGATAGATCGATATCGACTCTCAACTTCAGCATCATTCATATGCAAACATTTTTACGATGCACTTGCATAAATTTTGGATGTTAAAAAAAAAAATTATTACGATAAATATCACAGCCAATCTGACAATCTTCCATTAGTGCGAAATCGTTTAAACACATTTACCATAAAATTCACGTCGAAACGTTTTTGCAGTTGAGGAATTTACGAAAGACGGTTTAAATCGAATAACCAGATGGCAAGAAAAACACTTTGCTACATTATCCCGATAAGCCACCTGATCGACGTGAGACGCGAGCTGGACCATCCACGAGATCGTCAATAGCCCGTTAGGGCAAGGGGAGGGGGATGTGTTTACCGAAGCCGGGAGAGCCGAGAGTGCGATGTTGACGTGGTAAGCGTAACGAAGCTCGTGGCAAGGATCGCACTTCGATGAATTTATTTAATGGCGAATTCGACCCCCTTTCGATTGGTCTCTCTCTCTGTCTCTCGCTCTGAGCGTTCAACGGATTCAGATGAAGTACCGGGTCTCCGCGGTGTAGATGTGACCAGATGTACTTCGTCCTCGATCAAAATTTCCGAGCCTCCGTTCACCCTGATTACTCTCGAATGCTGATAATTCGCGAGGAGTGTGGAGAGTGTCATAGGTTAAAATTCATCAACGAATTATACTCTGTCTTCCCGAGTCGAAATGTTCACCCTATATTTCAACTTATTTCACCTTATAAGTCCGAATTGCAAGGTAAAGTGAGTTTGAAATATTTGTTTCACCTTCGTTTCAACCTAAATGCAGTGACGAAATTTTTTTCATCCACGTTTATCCTTCCGAGTGAGGGTGGATATTTTTTCTTTCGGTTGTTTTACCTTCATTTCACCTTCCGAATGAAGGTAAATATTTTTCTTTCGTTATCTCACCTTCGTTCTACCTTCCAAACTTGGAAAAATGAGAAATAACTGCAGGTTTTTAGGTTGAAATGAAGTTGAAACTCAGACAAGAATTGCTTATAACTCCATCCTACTTTCAATCTCTTTCACCCTGAATGTGATGTTGAAATAGGTTGAAATAAAGTTGAAAACTTTGACTCGGATTCACTCCCAAGATGGTAGTGAGTGACCAATCAGAGTGAAGGGAGGGTCATGTAGGTTGACGGAGATCCCGAGACGATGGAATTAAATAGGTTGAGAAGGTTGAACGACGGGGTCTGTACGTCGTTCAGACTGACCAGGTTGTCGGAGGTTACTTCGAGGAGGTCGTAGGAGGCTTTGCACGGAACGGTTTCGAGGGTCAGGGAGGCTGAATAGAGGGTTAAAATTTCGACTACAAGGTATCTTCTAAAAATAAACGAACAAAACGATGCTCAAGTCGAAGACGAGTTCTTTCAGTCGTTCAGACACTTCAGACACACTCCGATGACTTATTGTCACATCGTTGACTCTGCGTCAAAGTGTCACACGTGAAACATAACTTTAGTGGTGCGAATACGATACCATCGCCGTTTCACGTTCATTGCACCGGCGTAGGTGCACATGTCTCACTATATATGTATATATGAGTTATCTACATGTGTATACACATATATATAACAAATGCCATCGTCCTATCGCGTTCCGGCCCGATGTCGAGACATTTCTCCGAGTACCTGACTCAGCCGACTGACACCTTTGCATTTTACCTGTCAGACTGTAAATTCATGCACAAAGAGCTGCAGCAGCAACAGCAGCAAGAAGCAACAAACCGCACACCGGTTTCTCGTGTATTCGCAGTGTCATACGTTAACGCCGAGTAAACACACGATCCGCATAGTCTCGTGGAAATACATAATCATTAATATGCTCCTTACGTAGTCCGGGAGTGTAATTAATAACGCCGCGGACCTTTGCGGACCTCGCACGAACGTGACGATCTATATGCGATTCGTAAAGTCCGGTGTCTCAATTATAATCGAATGAATGATGACTGTGTAGCAGGAAAACGGCTTGTGACTGAGATAATGGTCTAAAGGAACATCCTTAATTGGATAATTGTGAATTATTGAGCTACATTTTTTTTTGGAGGGACACCCCAAGTTAAAAATGGATGTATGGTCTATGTATAAACTGTATATGGGATCGGGCACATGGAGTCCATGTATATAGTGATTATGTAAACTATATTCAGCGATAGTTGAGGCTGGAATTTGTTTAAACATTTTTTTTGCGAGGTTCAATTAATAAGTATTCAGTAATAAGAAATATTTAAACAACACGTTTGCATTTATCTTGACGTGAAAAAAAAATAGTTTTGTTACCCTACCAGATAGGGTGAAAAAACCACTTTGAACTTATTTTTTCGAATGGAGATGCTCAGTAACAAGTAAAATTTACGTTAAGATTTTCGAGATAAATTTTGTAGCTAAAGATTTGTACTTTTAGAAAAAAAATGTATGTTTGAGAATATTTTGATGAATGGAGGTTTCACAGAGTGAAGAGTCACAAATTTGTGTTTTAACCCCATTTTACCCTATGTATGCTGAGTCTCATATAAAGGTGCTTAATAACTATTAAAAGTAACATAAACAATTGCTAAATAAATTTTGTAGCTAAAGATTTTTACTTTCAGAAGAAAAATTCACGTTCGAGAATATTTTGATAAATGCAGGTTTTACAGTGTGAAAAGTGAAAAATGTCGATTTAACCCCATTTGACTTTATATATTCTGAGTCTCATATGAAGTCTATATATATATAATTTTTTTGCTTGGGACGTTATCGATATTGGGCAAAGACCGAACCGTCGTGATCGGTGCATGGTCGGTGCATGGCTGCTGCACTCCGATACGTCTGTCGAGGGGATCGGACCCACCGAACAGACTCCCCAGAAGTTCATGAACAAACCGATACATCTTGAATAAACGATACTCCCATGGTCCCGGAAAAAACCGTTGATCCAATAAATTTTCCAACTAGTACATTTTCAAACCACATGTGTAGTCGAATACACCTGCACGTGCCTATCCCATCGTGGTTTCGGCCCTCGTTTATTTTTTTAATATTTTTTTGGAACATCCTCCACCTCCACCCGTTACAACCCTCGTTTCACCCTCACGGTTTACTTCGCCAGTCTTCGCGGGGTGTCCGCACTTTTTCCAACCGTGTACGTAATCTCTTGGCAACCCGAAAACTAGATTTCGTCCTCGGCCCCACACGGTTTATCATGACGTAACGATAATTTAGGTGCGTTCACTTGGCACAGCTCGTTGACAGTACCACCCACGTTGGTTTTGAGCCAAATTTTTGGCCACCGTCGAAACGGCCTGCTTCTCGAATTCACGGGACCGTGACGCTGGGTTTACGAACAGAGTGAACGCGGATCTCGAGCATCGAATTTTTCGCTTTTCGATTTCGAAAAAAATTCGTTTTTCGATTCGCGATAAACGATTGATGAAAAAAATAATTATGATGATTGGACTCGTATAATCGCATGTTTTTTTTCGTATTGAGTCGATTTTGGTTGGATAATGGTCTGATGGACAATCTGGACCACTTACAACGATTGCAGAAAAAAAATGTAGATATGTAAATATTCTTATTCATTCGAATTCATTTTACAATACATTTTTACAATTCTCTTATCAAATGTTTCAGAGGTGAACCATCCGTGTTTTCACAATCTAGAGATTTGTTGACCAGAATTCTTCAAACTTAATTTCCAGAAAAAAAATAAAATGAATAAAGTATGAAAAAAAATTAAATAAATTGTTGGTGAAAAAAAATGAAAATTATTTTTTATTATTATAGATATCAAAGGCCATGAACTAAGGATCCGAAATGTTTTTTCTCAGACTGCGATTTCGAGTCAGATCGTACATTCGATTCGAATAAAATCCTCGGGATTCGTCCACCCAAACCCCACCCTCGTCGTCTGGCAACCCAAACCCATTGCTGTCTCATCATCGAAATTCAATCACACAAAAAACTCATACTAAAAATTGCAAACCGAAAAAAAAACACACACACACACCTACATCGTTTTCTTCATTTTTCTTTCGTTCACGTCGAACAAATATTCCTCGTCATTTTATAGCTATATTTTTTTTCAATCACATCGGACACTCCATATCTATATAAAAAAAAAAAAAAAAAAAAATAAAAAATGGAATGTATGTAATATTTTACAGAAACCTGATACGGATACAAAGTTCACGTTTGGATTTTTATCGCGAAAGATTTATACGCTAGTCGTTGGGGAATATTCCTACAATTTTTTTCCCTCTCTCTCTCTCTCTCTCTCTCTCTCTCCCTGCTTTCTTTTTTCTCATCCTCATTTTTTTCCCGTTTTATTTTATTTTATTTTATTTTATTATTATTTTTTTCCAAGCCCGAATAAACGTATAAGCGTTGAATAAAACAAGCGTTGTTGGGGTCGTATCTTACGGCGATACGTATGCGTGAAGAGTATTCTTATCCGTGTACCGTTACAACACTCGAAGTTGTCCCGGTAGCAATCGGCCACCGGAGACATCGGCACTTGCCCGAGCGAGAGTCTCTCCACAGGACACGATGATTCAGCCAGTGTGTGTGTGTGTGTACAACCTGAAACAAACGGTATCATTTTTCGTATGCCGAGCGTGTTGTCTTGTCGGGATCAGGAGACCGCACACGTGATAGTGAGAGAGAGAGAGAGAGAGAGAGAGAGAGAGAGAGAGAGAGAGAGAGAGAGAGAGAGAGAGAGAGAGAGAGAGAGAGAGAGAGAGAGAGTATGTGAGACAGATTTTTGCTCTCCTTCGCGGATAACAATTTTCTCGTGGCATTGCCTCGCGCATCACGTGCCACCCCCTAACTCGGCTTGCTTACACCGACACGCTTGTGTATCGAATCTCAGACGTCCGGACGGACGGACGGACGGTCGTCGTGTTTTACCCGGCCGAATGGCACTTGACGTGGAAGGATCGCTCCCCATGTTTGCGGGTAAAGCTTGTCCTGTCCGACAAAAAACAAAATAACAAAAACAAAATAAAAATAAATGAAAGAGAGAGATGGTAGATGTAGCGAACAGCTGAGACCTGTCACCCTCGAGTGGAGCAGGACCCTTTTGGTCGTTTGACGATAAAAACTATGAAATGGGAAATGGAAAAAGTAACCAGTGGTGATTTTTAGCCATTGACACAGCTGACTAATTACGTACGTGAATAAAAGAAGTTAAAACTTGCAATTTTCGGTTCATCTGAATGGAAAGTATAGTGAACGAAGTTGTTCGATTAGGAAGCATTTCCATTTTTTTTTGTAATCTTTGGCTTTCTCATAGAGGAATCTTCGTTCATTGCCTACACGATTCGGAGGAAGCAAATTTTATGTTTTAACTTGCAGCTCGTTTTTATATTTAAATATTTGTCGGTGGGTATATGAAATTACAATTTTTTTCGCAAATTCTCAAAAATTTAATAATTCAATTTTTGATTGAATTATTAAATTTTTAATTTAAAAACTAATTTGGAAATTTCCTCCAAATAGGTTTTCCCAACGTATAGGCAAATTTTGACATAACATGTCGACATAAAGACCTCGAGGAAAAAAAAATATCTCACCACAGCTTCCTTCACGAGAAAGCGAAAATTCCAAAAAAAACATCATCCACGATATTACGTGCCTGATCTCCGATACTTTCCAAACTGTCAATCTCACCGCCCAACTTATTTATCATTCAAAATTTAAGAAGAAACCAAAAAAAAACAACAACAAAAATATTAATTGCGTCTAGATTTTATGAAAAGTTTCTCAGTCGCGAATAAATCTCTCACTTCGATTGGTTTAGCCTCCTCGAGAGTCGTCGTCTCGCGCGCGCGTTACGTAGTCCTCGTCGATGGAATTGGAAACGTACCAATGGAATCGCAACTTTTTCGCTGACTCCGCGAGAATCTCAGCTCGGGACAACCTGCTGTTCGTCGCTCTTGCTTATATCACATATATATATATATATATATATATATATATATATATATAGAACATCGAGGACGAGCCGAGGCCCTCGACGCGACCGACAGATAAGCAAACTGCATTCACGCGTTTGAAAAAAATTTCCGGAATCAAACTTTCGTTCGTATCTTCGTGACAAAACAGGAGACTCGGTCGTAGGTTGTGGAGATTCGAATTACATTCTACGAAAAACAATCGAGATTCGAATTAAATTTCAACGAAAAACAATCGTAATATTATGTTAAACAAGATAGTTGGACAATTTACTTTGTGAAACTGGTTCGTTGTTTTTTTTTAGTAAAAATGTTATCGTTCGAGCAACAGTCGCGTTATAATATAATTTCACAAATTTCATACAAGTTCACTCATTTTTTTCTTTTTTTTTATAATTACCCGGGAATTCAACAATTGCACGTTCGCGTGACTTTATTGTCTCGATGCACGTGAGAATATTTATTGCCGTTACCGTGTTACAAATGAATGCAAATTGGGTTACATTGAGAGCGTCCAACTGTGTACGTTCGATGTTGTGTGTGTGTGCGTCTGTATGAATATATGTATATAGAGTATATATAAATATATATATATATATATATTCGAGTGCTGTGGCAGTAAAGCAGTAACAGAAATTTCAGCATTCATTGCGAATTTCGTCGTTAGAATGACGTTTGAATAAATTCGCAGTGACATGATCCATGGCAAAATAATGAAATACGGTTGTCATGTTTGCGCAGGACATGAAGAACATGATCGACGCGAAGAGAATCTATGATCAACGGCGATGAAATTACGTCGTCCTGGAATAATAGGTTTAGGGTAATTAAATTACGATCTGAACATGGGGTTCGGGTTGCAGCTTTTCGCTGCATTGTCTCGTCGTTTAACCATCACCAACGAAGGTAGTGTGTGCCTGCATCGGTACGTTAACAACCATCAACGCGAGTTAATTTTTTAATGCTGCCTTCATCTACAACATTCAAAAAATTTCTGACTGTAAAAAAAAAAAAATGCAGTCGATAAAATCAATCTTTGAGAAATTTTGGGTGATAAATTATCGTTATATTATTATTGTATATTATGTGCTATACATTAAATTTTTTATATAAATTATATACAGTCTATATACAATTTATATGTGAATATATATTTTTTTTTGTTTTAATGATAAATATATTTTATATATATTTTTAATTGAGTATAAATATATCTATGAATTTTTATATATACCGCTGGTATGTTGGGTATGAAGTGGAAGTACTTGATTTCGAAATCGACCCTAAAACCAGAGTGAAAGCATCGTGTCATCGGTCGTCCCATCACTCCGACGTGATTTCCCACGAACCACTTACGAGCCAAATTAGTATAATCGAGATAACATCGATGCGATCAATCAATCACCCCGATGCGTCGATATTCGTGCTCGAAATTTTCGATGCATCTATATATAACCGTGCAAAAAAAAACCCCAAGAGCAACTGTGTCTCATTCAAAGTCCATCTTTTAACGCCCAGTCACACGCCACATTGACATACACTTTGTTTATGACAGATCGATTTTAATCTTGTGAATCGTGTGACGAGCCATTAACATTTCACTGACATTTAGAGAACCTTCGTCGAGTCTTGTGCCTCCAGAGGTTAGAAACTTTACACGTTCACGCGTCATTAACTTCTTGTCCGTCTCGTGGAAAAGTGCAGAGTGTGTAAAATGTTCGACGAAAATATTTTTTTGCATAGAAAATGTTTTCATTGTGGAGTAAAAAATGCCCACGCAAGACAATACGACGTAGAATGTCGTTATCAGGCTGATACTTCAATATAAAATATTTAACGATAAAAATTTGAAGTTTCATTATTTTCGATCAGCGGCGAACTCCGATTAAATGGATTTTTGCCCAATAAAATGGATTTTTCGTAAACCAACTTGAATAATACTTTCGTACAATTATAAATTAATCCACGTCCGAGTTTTCATAATCATTCAGCTGGGCAGATGTGAAAAGTGATTGAATCGTTCTCTATTTTAAATCCATTTGAACGTATTCCAACAAAAATGTAATACGAATCGTAAACCATTGCCCAAAGCATTGTAAGCTTATTAAGAAATTTGTTATTGTTCGATATACGAGATTTGTACGGGTACGATATCGATTTGACCCAATTCGATCTTTCGAGTCAATCCGACCGCAATATTTCCGGAATGACTCGAATTGCACTAATCGTGTTACGTCATGGAACGAGATTGCATCGTAATCGGTCCGGAAACTCGTTAAGCACTCTTGCAGCCTGGGTTTATGATTTTGGGTTGGCGACGAACGAACAAGTTATAGGGACTGGGCGAAATGAGAGAATGCTCGAAGCGTCCCAGATTATTAAACATTACATGCATGGACGAAAAAATTCATACAAGCTTGTTGCACGCGTGTGTGTGTGTGTGTGTTGTTACGGATTTATTTTTATTTATCCATGCCATTTTCATTTATCCATATCATTTTTATTTATCCATATCATTTTTATTTATCCATATCATTGTTATTTATCCATATCATTTTTATTTATTCACATCATTTTCATTTATTCGTATCATTTTCATTCATCCATATCATTTTCATTCATCCCTATGATCTTTATTTATTTATATCATTTTCATTTATCCATATCATGTTCATTTATTCGTATCATTTTCATTTATCTAATTTCTTTTTATCCATATCATTTTTATTCATTCACATCATTATCATTTTCATGAAGCTATACCATTCTCATTTATCTATATCATTTTTATTTATCCATATCATATTCACTTATCAATTATCAGGATCGTGGTTGCGAGGTCAAATTATGGACAGCGACATTCTCTGCTTCAGGGCGTTGCCAAGGGTTATGAGATTTCTCAAGACAATCCGACACACCCTTTTCCACGCCCGTCCGGACCCTAGATAGTATCAAGCCGTCGTGATTCCGTTTTTTTTTCTTCTTCAGGACATAGGACGTTTTCGTACGAATGTGGAAGTTACGTATCGCCACGTGGGGAGATGTTTCGAGTCATACGTATTTCTATTGATCCAGAAAATGTCCCATGGCCAGCTGAAAAATTGCCGTCCAATTTTCTACACCGACTGAGAAAGGGATACATAACTTAGAAGGGATAAGGGACACATAATTTTCACGGGATTCTTATTACCATTTTCTTTTTTATTTTCGTATTTTCATTTCGCACATGATTGAAAAATATCCTTCATTTGTAATATGCACTTACTTATCCAATCGAAATGAATTACTAATACTTTCATCGGTAAATGACAATTAATTATAACGCCCATCCAGTGTCAGGTTCCACTTCAAAACTATCATATATTTATTTCTTTATCCAGAAATTATTAATAATTATGGCATAAGTGTGAAAATGTTGATACATTCATAGCTATATCACTTGAAAAAAGTATTTCAAATACTTTGAACATGGTGATCGACTTTAAACATAATCATCATCGCTCACATCATTCAAATAATAATCATAAAAATCTATCTCATCGCGTTTCAAATCAACGAAGAAATATTGCAGAAAATGAAGAAGAAAAAAAAATTTCGATTTTTTTTCTTGTCCCGTCGCTTAATTAATGATTTGTCACGGTCAGTGAGGCGCTTGCAATTAGCGTCCTCGTTAAGACGTCTTCGTGCAACGAGAACTTGTAAAATAAGCCAGATCAAATAACCAGCTCGGTTGTCAGGCTCGTGGGGAAGGGTTGATGGCGAGGTTGACGTACGAAAGGGTGGTCGAGGTGGAAAGGTGAACGTAACGATACGTATTCGAACACACACACACACATACACACTTCCTTGTGGACGATGCTAATAAACTTGGCGCATTACGTATTCACCGACGAATTTTATGTGCCATCACGTGGTGTCGCGCACGACCAATTATTCACGGAGGTCTCGTCGAGCTGAGCATCCATTAAAAAAAAAAAAAAAAAAAAAAAAAAAAAAAAAAAAAAAAAAAATGCTTGACGAAAATTTTTCCGAATATTCGCCAAGTCTCCGCACCGTCCGTGTCCTTAGAGTTTCACGATAACGGTTTATTTTCAAAGATCCGTCGCCGTCGGTCCAGACGGATTTTAAGGACCCCCGACGAACGATCGCATTCCCGCACGACGTTAAACCGGAAGCCGAGGAATGTCGAATGTTTTACGACGAGATATTCATGAACGATATCTTGCGACTATATCGTCGACGAACGTTTTTGTGAATATTCGTTTTACACCGTGAACTCGAACGATGAATGTACGATAACGCGTGTGTGATACGCGAAAGTGTATGAGATGAGACGTTGAAGAAGCCGACGAAGATACCCGAAGGAAAGCCGATTTTACGGGACACACTCGATCCAAATCCGTCATTCGACGTTTTTTATTTTTTGTTGTTTTGGTTATTTTTCGAAACAATTTTTTTTATTCACTCTCAAGGACATCTGCGACAACAATTGTGTCGTACTTGGGATGAGGAAGTGGAAAAACGTTGTTTATCATTTTTGAATAGATGCAATTAATTTTTCAGGTGAATATAAAATTTCGTGGACTGAAAGTAAGTGGAATGCATTGTATTAAGCCCACTTAAAGTGAGGATATTTTATGTTTTACAATTTTCAAAAAACTTAACAATTTTATAATTTTTTTTCCTTAAGCTTCCAATATTTTTTGTTTATAATTGGGACAAAAAGGTTTTCGAGCAACTCAACGAAAATATATTCTGACGGAGGTGTTCGTGGCTCTCGCCGGAAGAGCGTGTGTAAGAGAGAGAGAAAGAGCGAGAGAGAGAGAGGCACGATCCGTGCGAGTCACGCATACCCCGTTGCCTCGGCCTCCCCTAAAACAGCGATGATGCATCAGTGGCCCTTTTCCATCTCGTAGTCTCTTTTCCCTTGCACATCGCTATTCCGTCAACAACGCGGGGAAAACTAACCGAAGAACGGAGCTAGAGGGAATAAATGGAGAGTGAGAGAGAGAGAGAGAGAGAGAGAGAGAGCAAAAAGTGGAGAAAAAAGTTTCAGGCCTTGATAGGATAAGGGAAAAAAACCTTTTTTCATCTTCCAACAACAGACACTGTTGTAGCAAAACACCAATGAGAATACAGAATAAACTTTCGTTATACTTTCTCGCCCTCTGGTTCATCAGTCACGAAGTGTATACATTCATTCGTGAACACAGAACGAGTTAACGTCTGTGGGGATGGTCAGACAGGGGTACGAGCGAGACACGTTAGACGAACCACCGGGAAAAAGAAAATAAGCAAAACTTTTTCCATGACTACTCGCTGAAGTCAGGGAAAAAAAACTGTAGAGACGTTGGTTTGCGTTGTTCTGCAGTGGTTGGGAAATGAAATACACCAAAAAACGAAAAACAAAAAAAAACGTTGTGGGCCAAAGTTGTACTTGGGTGGAAACGGGTGAGAGACAGAGTCACGGTTCATCGCGGTCTTTTCCCTTAAACTCGTTTAAGCCCTTGGCTCGTAGTATCGAGAATAGGTCCCATTGGGCCTACTCCTTTGGCCCTCACGGCCGAACTGGTTGGATAAAGAAGATACAATGAAACGAGTTTCGACGTTCTCCCTATTTCTCGGTAAAATTTCCACGTGAGTTAGCCGAAAGTTTCGATCCCACGATCGTCTGGGTCGAAATTTCCGAGCTTTTTGTTAACGTAGCGTTACTTCGGAATGCTTGATATTATTTTTGCGGGGTCTGCGAGGTGTTTGGAGAGTATCAGGGGGTGAAATTATGCAGGAATTAGAATAGTTTTCGCTTCCGAATTACCAGTGAGTGAACAATCAGACTGTAAGAAGGGTCATGTAGGTTGAGAGTCGAGCAAGGGTAAATACAAGACAATTACACTTTCGATAATTTTTTTTACGACACAGTTGATGGATATTCATTTCTGTGATTGCTACATGATAAGGTAACATTTCAAGAATATTCTATAAAATTTTCCTGGAATATTGTGGAAGGGTGGTGTGAAGAGGTTGTGGGAGGCTTTGCGCGGAGTCACGGAGGTTGAACACGAAGTAACGCGAGTCTGTGAGGAGTCTCGAAGGTCATACGGACTATCGTGAGGGATGATTGACTTCCCCGAGTGAGTTATCTTTAGGGTGAAGGATTTATGGGTCAGGGAGACTGAAGGAAGGGTGAAAGTTTCGCGACTCGGGCGGCTAGGTCTTCCCTCGACGAATTGGGAATGTGGTGAACGATGGGTTCTCCTTTATATCCCCGAAACGTGAACTCTACTCCGAATGATCGAGACATTATATCTTCCCGCCGGTTGGGCAGATGGAAAAAAAAAGTACGAACGGATAAGACGGACATTGGACGAGCACATGAAAACCCGATGGGCTGCAACCAATTTCGTACGTCGACTTTGTCGTCAACGTCGTCGTTCGTCCGAGTGATGAGTCGATGGAAAAATTCGTCTATTCTGTTACACATTGGCTATCTGAGAGAGAGAGAGGGGAGAGGCAACGTTTTTAGCCTCGGGCTTTTCGCGAAACGGAAGAATCTGGGGCAATAAGACACACCGCGACCAAAAAGGAACCCGCGAATGCGATTTACGAAAAGGGACAAAATGGCGATAGTTAAAAAAAAATGTTTATAATATTTATTTCTTTGGTTGGTGATGCTTTGGTCGTTGAGTAATTTTTGTGAATTCGAGCTTTGGCGAAGGACGACCACAGTTTTTATTTCTTTTTTTTTTGAGTTTCGCTCCTTGGTTTAGAGCCTCTTCAAAATAATTTTTATTTGCTTTCTTTTCGGGCAACGCTTCATCGAACTGCCTTTTTTTTCATGTGGAATACTGAACTTTTGTTTTTTTTTATATTTTTTTGCTAGTCGATTATTTCACACAAATCTGCATACATTGCACGAACGATCGATCGTGACGTGTAAACACAGTCATTGTTATCGCAAAATATTGCTTCAAGATTTCGAATTTTATTCGCGACTCGAAAATTCTTGTACGAACGTTATGCATTCACCCGCACGTGTGTCACATGTAAATTGAGTCGACCGCACGTTCGCCCGACCGTGCAGCCGGGTAGCCGGACGTATCCGCGCGATGGTCTCCGCGGAGGTGCGACGTTGCGGTCACGGTGGTTGATTTGGTGAAGGACGAGGGAATTTGCTTTCATGCAAATCTTTTGCCACGGAAAAACCTCGAACGAGTCACTTCGGAGTGCATAATCCACCGGACGTAATTACAAAGGGTGGACGAATAATTCGCATGGTGGGCGTCAGTTTCAAACTAATCAGCTCAAATACTTTACCACGAAAAAAAGTTTATATTGTTATGAAATTTTTGTGAGTGGACAACGAATAAGAACGTAAAATGAGGTTTAGGTAAACCATGCGAGATATTTTTTTCGATAACTCAATCAAAGCATTTTTGGTTGAAGTTTTTATCGAGATTTTTATAACAATGAAATGTTCCAAAACATCCGTAAATTTCATTCGAAGAAAATTTTTATTTTCCATATTTTTTAACTCATATTTTTTTTTTCTTACTGAAGAAGAAAAAAATATTGGTCTTTATAAAATGAAGATCGTATTTGAAATACGTTTTTTTTAAAACAAATAAAGCATGATCAATTATTATGTAAAGATTAATATTATCATGCTTCTTTAATAATTATGAATAATTCGCACGAATCATTATTTCATATTGCATTATAATATTTGATGAATGCCTTAATCCATAATCATTTTTTCAAAAAAGTACAATTTCAAAAATTCAAGAAATTTAAATTTTCATTTTATAAAATGCCCATCCATGATAATGAACCTGCAAAATTTGAACGTTTGCAACTCGTTAGTGGTTCAAGCTTCAGTGCCAAAATTTTGCATACATGTCATGTATGCCTCATCATCTTCGAGTCATTCGTAATGTACTCAATATTTCACGCAGCCACTCGGATTCGACAACATTTAAATAAAAATGAAATAAAAAATAAAAAACGAAAAAAATTTATTTTCTACCAACTTCAGCATATTTCGTTCTCATTCTCGTAACCATTACACGTCACGCTACGTTTTCGTTCGATCGATTATTTCGTCACTGTCTCGATATAACTTTTCGAAGACGTTAGTGAAAATCGATTCGTCCCGACGTTCACGAAGAAACCCACGAGGCTCGTGGGATCGGCTCAAAAGTTTTCCACGTTGAATTCCAACGCAGACGAAGCTTCTTCTCTTCAACTCACACGTTCCAGAGGCCTGGAGCTCGAAAAATGCTCAAGGCGATCGACTATCGAAAAAAAAAAAAAAAATTCGTGAGAAACAAGTGGACGTGGTGAAAAAAGTTTTCATTCGGGAAAATGAGAAAAATGTGTCCGCGGGTATTGGCCCGTGGGTGAATGTGGCAGATTCCGCGAGTCGATAGCACGGTTGAAATCCACAATGAACGAAGAAAAATATAATGGGACGAGCGAGGGCAAAAGCACGGAGACTATCGTAGCCCCGTTCGTCGAACGAATGACCGTCGGACTATTCGCTGATTGCACTACTGTAAATTGAACAATCGTCCCACATCTGGTTTTTTCTTTTTCTTTTGTTTTTTTTTATAATCGCGATGTTGTTTTTGTCGGTTTAACGAGCGATGAAAAATGGCGACCCGTTCAATTCTATTGAGTGGATGACAATCGAAAAATCCGATCAAGCTTACATCGTCCAGTTTATGGGGATGACGGAAGAAAAAAATATTTTTTCACCGTAAAACCATATTTTTTCGAACTACAAACGAAATCTCCGTTACTACAATCAACTACATACGTATCTCTGTGTGAATCAACCGTTGGAATCTACTACAAACGTATCAGAGTGTGAATCAACCGTTGAATTCGAGTTTTTTTCAAATTTTGTGGCATAAAAAACGTTCAAAGCCCCATAACTTTTTTTTGGTTTTACTACAAACGAAAACTCGTTCACTACAAACGTTTGTACACCCAAATGCTGAAGAAAGATGAAAAAAAAATGATTTTCTTCAAGTGGGATGCTGGACAAAAATAAAAGTTTCTTGGTTGACTCAGCCCCCGTAATTCTCTAATTCAACGTCAGGATTTGAAGCCTCATTCACCCCCCGAAAAAAAAACTGGAACTTGGTTACCTCGACCAAAACCTGTTTTTTTTTTTTTTTTTTCGTTGTTGTTGTTTTCTCCGCTGGTCAACAATGCACCGTGATTGAGACATTATTAGACTCGTGCCTGACACCGGTGAATAATACATCGTGAACTCCCCGAAAACGTGCTCGAGACGATACACTTGTCAGCCGGAAGAACGTTGCTTATTCGTCGAGCAAATCGAGCGTAATAAACATTGCTCGGGGCTTTCGGCGTCCAAGAGCACGCACGCGAATTCGTGATGGCCGACAAGCGGGAGCACCGTATTTGCATTTGCCTCGAACGACGTCCTGACGGTTTCTCGAGAGGACACGTTTTTGAATAGTAAAATACCAATGTACAGCTACAATGTGGTATTCGACGTGTATATCGCCACGACACGATCACCGAGTTATCATTGTTGCACATGCAAGTTGGAAATTTTCGTTTTACTCGCTCACGCAGATCCTAATTTTGCACAGAGCCGTCACGTACGTTGTTCTCGGGCTTGTTCGTTATTGTTCGAGTGTATTCGATCGTTATGGGAAACATGTGTTTTTTGTCAGTAAGCACTGAATTTTTTGATGGATTCACAACTCCTACGAGGTTCTGATTCCCTTTTTTTTATATTTTCACCTGGATTGAGTATTTTATACTCATTCGCGATATCTAATTGCAAAACTAAAAAATATCTATAATCAAATCCTAAGATCCTAGGAACACACAAAATTTGAATAACGAATCCCATATAAATTAAACAATAATGTAAATTCAATTTCATAAATTCATATCCCATGAATGAAATAAATCTTTAAATTCGATTAGTTTCTTATCTTTTTTATTTCTCTATTTAAAAAAAACTGATTTCGTCATCCCATGTGATATATTTTTATTGTTTCAAACTCATTATTTACACCGTTCAATCGCCAAAATAACAATATTTATCATCAAATTATACGATCGCGAGAATACCAAAAAATATGAAGAATGAATCCTATTCAACAATAATGTAAATTCAATTTCATAAATTTATATCTCATGAATAAATATTCAAATTCGATTTATTTCTTTCATTTATTTTTGATATTTCTGTTGAAAAAAAAGGATTCCATCATCCCATATTATAATATTCAACGTTTCAAACTTATTCCCATTTAATTGCAAAAATAACAATATTTATAAACGAATTATACGATTGTGAGAATACCAAAAATATATTATATATTTTATTTATCGTCTAATGATCATTCACGACATGCTGTTGCAAAAAAAAATTATATATATCTATAATCCAATTCTACGATCGTAAGAATCCATAAAATGTGAAAAACTAATCCTGTACAATTACATATTCAACAATAATATAAATCCAATTTCATAAATTCAACTCTCATCAATAAATCTTCAAATTCGATTGATTTCCTTCATTTTTTTTATCAAACTATTTTTTTTATCTGTTTTTACACAAGGCGAAGAAGCAGGTGATGGCCCGTACCACGCGCCAGCGACGAAAGATGGCAAATACGACCGACGCTCCGACGTCCGCGAGCAGCCTTCTCTCGAACGCAACGTCGACGACATTTGACGGTACGTCAGCCTCAGTGACCTATCCTACGGACGGTTACACGTTGAACTACAGCGGTCTCGCGACTCTGGGCGGTTATTCGCTCGACGATCTGAACTACACGGAGCTCTGGGTGGACGTGTGGAACAGCACCGAGGCGAGCAACGTGACCCAGAGGCTGAACTCAACGGTTCTGTCAATCGGTGGCTACTGCGACGAGTGGGAGTCCGCTCAGCACAAGCTCTTCCAGGTAACCCCCCCTCCCCCCACCCCCTTCCATCGTTCCAATTACACGCACGAAAACGCAACCACGCGCTAAAACGCCCACGCGTCACGAGGACCTCACGCATGCGACACGATGAACCCGGTCCGACCGCGCTTCGACCTGTGACACCGGATGCTAGTTGCCCGAGACGACTCGATGGCGCTCTCGGTTAACTCCACTCACTTTGTCGCTTGGTTGGATCACTCGGATCAGTCGGATTAACGTTACGACTCGTCCAGCTGCCCACAAGGCCGTGTATGAAAGCTCGTACATGACAGAGATCGGGGCTAGTGTTATCAGGACACTTATACATAAAAATCACAAAAAATTGGTTGTCGGAATAATGTGTTATGCAATATTTTGCTTTTATATTATATTTTACCACTGGTACAGCTACCCACAGCCCATGTATAGAAGCTCGTATATGGCAGAGATCGGGCTAGTGTTATCAGGACACTCATACATAAAAATCACAAAAAATTGGTTGTCGGAATAATGTGTGATGCAATACTTTGCCTTTAAATTATATTTTACCACTGGTACAGCTACCCACAACCCATGTATGAAAGCTCGTGTATGACAGAGATCGGGGCTAGGGGTATCAGGACACTTATACATAAAAATCATGAAAAATCGTTTGTCGGAATAATGTGTGATGGTATATTTTGCTTTGAAATTTTATTTTACTACTGGTCCAGCTACCCACAACCCATGTATGAAAGCTCGTACATGACAGAGATCGGGGCTAGTGTTATCAGGACACTTATACATAAAAATCATAAAAAATTGGTTGTCGGAATAATGTGTGATGCAATATTTTCCTTTGAAATTATATTTTACGACTGGTCTAGCTACCCACAACCCAGGTATGAAAGCTCGTACATGACAGAGATCGGGGCTAGTGTTATCAGGACACTTATACATAAAAATCATAAAAAATCGTTTGTCGGAATAATGTGTGATGCAATATTTTGCTTTCAAATTGTATTTTAAGACTGGTCGAGCTACCCACAGCCCATGTATGAAAGCTCGTATGTGACAGAGACCCAGGCAAGTGGTATGAGGACCGTGATATATAAAAATCACAAATCGTCTGTTAGATAAATTCGCACCACAATATTTCACCACGATCTTCATCACACGTGCATTTGAAAGTTTTTAAAAATTATTGTATATCAAAATTAGTCTTATTCAGTTCGTCCAATCTGTTTATCAGCAGTCGATAATTTTGCATCATTATCTTAAAATTAATTACCGAACAAAATAAACACCATTGATAATTAATTATGTGTCTTTGTGTATTTTTTATTTTTTTATTTTTCATTCTGTTATTTGTCTTTTATTGTCTCGATGCTGTCAGGCGGCCAATCTCTTCTTCGCCGCTGCCTTTTTGGTGCCGAGATCGTTCAAGGCCTCGGTACTAGCTCTACGGACTTTTCTAACCGCGGGTTTCATGCTCGCCGCATTGTGGGCCGGCATAACGATCTGCGCCCTCGACGCGATGCTCTGGTGTCTCGCGCTCGGTCTGCTGAACGGCATACACTCGCTGATACTGGCCTGCCGATTTCTTCCACCGGCTCTGAGTCCGGAACTCGCCGAACTATATCTAAAACTCTTCAAACCTTATCGGGTCAGCAAGAAACACTTTCAGGAACTCGCCAAAGAAGCTAGGATACTGAAACTCGATCCCGGACAGACTTACGCGACGGAGGGCGTCACTCCGGCTGACGAAAGACTGTCTATACTACTGCGTGGCAAGTTAGTCCCATAAATCTTCTTGTAGTAGCGAAATTTGACCTATCTCTATTTTTTTTTTTTTTTGCTTACAACGAAAAGTGGAACAATTCGTAGATGAAAAAAAATTCAATCGTCGTTCGATCCAGAAATAATCATAACGATCAACAATTTTTAATTATTGCATTGATAATTATCTATTTTTTTTGTCGAGTGCTCCATCATTGTTTATATTTTATTTGTGTTGAAATGTTCATATCTTTATGCTTTTATTCGATAATTTAATAACAATACAAATATAATAATAATAATATTATATTATTTATACTTATTAAGGGTGAAATCGATTTAAAATTTGAATTGATCAGGCCACGAAAAAAAAATCCAATTTTTTAGGCGACTCAGCCTCCTTAATGTTGAAATTACTGTGCCTGTGAAAATTTGCTCAATTAATTGTCAAGCTTGAATTTCTCAGAAGCTGCGATTAAAATAACAAAAATATTCTTCAAAAAAATTTAATTAATTTTTTTTTTTCTTTTTAATTAAAATTCATTCGTCAAATCGGAAAGACCCTTTTTTATTGTACTCGTGTTTGTTTCATCAGGTTAACGGTAACGTGCGACGGCACGCATCTTCATTACGTGAGAGCGTATCAATTCGTGGATTCGCCGGAGTGGGAAGCGACCCACGAGAATCTCGACGATGTCTTCCAGGTGACGATACGTGCGGAGGAGTCCAGCACCTACATATGCTGGACGCGCATGAGACTGATGAGGGTGTTGAGGCACAGGCCCTTACTCAAAGTCGTGCTCAATACCCTCATCGGCAAGGACATCACGTCCAAACTTTACGCTCTGAACGAGCAACTCGCGGGCGTCGCGGCAGCCAGCGAGAACGCCGAAACGAATCCTTACAAAGGTGTGGCGAGGAGTCTGAGCGTCGACGCGGTGAACACGGAAACCGCCGGACGGGTCCGATCGACGACGTGGAAGCAACAGAGAAGACACAGCAATCCACGAAGCGACAGTGAGCCATCGGATTTTTGTTTAATGATTTTTCGTCACTCACGAAATTATAACGACGAGGCAATTAACGTTGCACCGGATTTCACGATGCAACGACAATGAAAAGATTAAGACAGATGCCAACAATGACAACATAAAGTCATAACGATTAACAAACGATTTTTATAATTGTTTTTACAACGTACGACACGAATCTGACCTTGAAAATAGTAGATTGGCTCTAGTTTTTTAAATGAACAGGTTCAAAGACCTTGAAAAACACGTTTTCAAGGTCTTCGACCGTGTTTACTATGAAAAAACGAAGAAGCTTTCGTTTCATTAAATTTAGAAGATTGTGGCTTGTATTATTCTTATAAATATTCTCGAAAATTTCCAAAAACACGTTTTTCGGATCTTTTGACCCTGTTTATGTCTGAAATTAGAGTCGACCTTCTATTTTCGAAGCCACATGCATGGTCTACGTGAAAAAACTTTTAAGAATCAATTTTCAACCGTCTTGACTCTTAAAATCGATGAAATTTTGTTTGCCCGTCTAATCAATCGAAAAAAAAATGCATATTGATGATCGTGAAATTAGAAATCAATGAATTGAATAAAAGTTGCGAATGTCAAGACTAAAAACATCTAAAATTCTAGAAAGCAAATACAAAATTTTCATTTGATCAAAACTGTGAGACTTTTTTTACAATAAAAAAAATCAAACTTTGCGATGTGACTCAAGGAATGAATATCGATCGATCCGTTTAAGCATTCGTCGGCAAACGACGATAAATTTGTAACCTGTGAAAAAATTTGTGATTGTTTCACGCGGGTATCGGACTGATCGGCCATCCGGGAGGTTCGCCGGCGAGGCACTCGCACCAGTACTGGGCACCGGTCGTCGCCAGTCATTTTCCGCCAACCTCGCCGTTCGTACCGTCGCAGAATCTCGGTTACACCCTTTTGCCCCAGGGTGTCACGTTTTCGCCACCTCCGCGACTACCAACGGCCACTCACACCCCCGTCGCGAGGCAGCGGAGCGGCGGGGGCACGGGAGGTGATTACACGCTTCTTCCACAGACACCCAAACTCGAGAGAAAACGATCGAAAAAGACTACCAGAGAAGTGAGTACATAAACATTTATTTTTAAATCTTTTTTTTTCTCTCGTTTTGGATATGGGAGAGTTTTTAGGCGGGGTAAGGGGCTCTGAATTAATTTCAAATGAATAATTCAACATTTTTTTCATAAGCAGAAATGCCTATTTCAACCCTTCACCCTTGTAGAAGCACAGAGCCTGCCAATTAATTTATTAATTTATTAATTTATTAATTTATTAATTTATTAATTTATTAATTTATTAATTTATTAATTTATTAATTTATTAATTTATTAATTTATTAATTTATTAATTTATTAATTTATTAATTTATTAATTTATTAATTTATTAATTTATTAATTTATTAATTTATTAATTTATTAATTCATTAATTCGAGGGTGAAAAATCGTAGCCTCATCTACAGGGCGTTTCATGTTTAATGTACGTTCGGATTCGAATACTACGACCTGCTGTTAGTAATTTCGAAAATTCAGATACGAAATATACGAAAGGCCTTACACATACGAAACTGCTATTTTCGTCCGGGTCATCAGTGATCAAGCACTGATAATCAGAGTGGGTATCGTTGGAACGAATTCTGCGATTATGAAGAAAGGTCAAAGTTCGTGGTCGATTGCGAAGACCCTGACGGAGTGGGATCGTATCACAGTCGAATATCCGAGGCAAAGGAGGCAACGGTGTGCCATGCGAGATAACATTATCACTTCTGCAACGAAGGCTCGGGCAATGGTGTCAAGGGAAGACGTTGGCCCATGTCCTACCGTTTTTCCTTCCGCTTGATGGTCCGATCTTGATAGGGGCGGGGGAGGGGTGGGAGGAGAAACCGAGCGAACTCCGGTACAAAGAAGGGTCGCCCTAACGTAGACACTCGACCCTAGACAAGAGGCTGTCGGGTTTCGCGCTCTCGGCGATGATGACGACCGACGCGACTTTAGTCGAGTCTACACGTTTATCTCGCACTCCGTTGCCTCTGAAAACCCTCGAGATGTTTTTTTTTTTTTTTTTCATCTCTTCTTTCATTTTTTTCTTCTTTTTTGCGTTTTCAAGAATCCACTCGTGTTCTTTTTCCCGGTGTAATGCACTCGGTGTCACCCAACGAAAACATATTTTTCACGTAAAGTGACAACACGTTATGAAATTTAACTGGGAATTATTCATTATTCCAAAGATAATTGTCAGACAAAAATTGCCAAAAATTGCAAAAATTAGAATTAAAAAAAAAGTAATTTCTTTTTTTCCGAAACTCCATATTCTATATAATTTTTCAATTATAAGTGACAATTTCATAAAATTGTAGCATACTTATCCAACGATAATTCGATTTTTCATTCGATTCGATAATTTTTTTGATATACGAAAATGAAGAAAATGAAATCAACTAAAAACTCGATTTTGTTATCTTCGAAAATTGAATTGTCTTACGATCTCTGAAATCAGCAACTCTCACGAGGGAAAGAGAATCACATATGTGACCACATCAGCTCAATAATAACTAAAATTACATCATGTTCAGTCTAGTAATAATTTTTTTTTTTTTTCACATTTTCACATTTTAGTTATTAATTCGAATTGTGCGTGTGTGTTTTTTGTTTTTTTCTTTTCGTGATTATAGGTGACGTTCGAGACGCCGGTATGACGCTCGCTCGACGGGGAAGGCCCTGCAAGCGTGCCGCTACTATCGTTGTCGCCGCAGCGCATCGCCTAGCCCCGTCGTAATCGTTGCAATCGTCACAATCGTCAACCCGGACAACAGGACTTCACGGGCCTCGAATATTTTTACGTCGCAAAATTCGTCCTGTAGCCTCGATAAAGGAATTTAAAAAAAAAACCTACTCGCCCCGGCCGAGTGTTCTCTCTCCGATCGTTCGTACCCACGTCACTTACGGCGTGAACGGCCTAAACGTGATTCTCCACGCGAGTGAACGGTAAATCGAAGAAAAAAAGCAAAAAATTTTTTTTTTTTTCAAAATTAAAAATTAAAAAAAATAGAAAAAACAAACATTTTTTTTTAATAAAAAATTTTTTAAATAAAAAGAACAGCCTGATAAAGATATACGCCAGACAGGAAGTGATGTGTTTTTTTTTCTTTTTCCAACGTTGACGCGAGTGAGTGTGACACAAGGCAAATTTATATCTATATATATATATGTTATCGGCTCGTCGACATCGTCAGCATAAAGTTGGAAAAATCGATGGTGAACGATTGGGCCTGATAAACGAAAATAGTGAAAAAAGAAAAAGTGATTCGATCGATCCTTCGAGACGTTTTAAAAAACGCGTTGGGGGCGGGGAGAGGGAGTGAGGGGGGGTGAGTCTGTCAACGTTTAATAGGATTATGAGGATGGGGAGAATCATTTGCCGAATGTGCAACGTTATCTTCATCACAATTTCCTCACCGTACTATTTTGTATTGCAATTGACCGACGGTATCGGTAGCCATCGCCGTGATCCATCGTTGTAAATGGTAAGATCTCAAAATCGAAAAAGGTTCCGAACTATATATATATATATACACACACATATGTAGATCGAGAGAGAAAAAAAAATCAATAAAATAAACGATTAAAAAAAATAATGATAAATTTGAATAAAAATGAAAATAATAATAAAAATAATAATAATAATAATAATGATAAACGAAATTCGACGAACACCGCACCTCTGTGTATATCTTTTACATCGACTGTGATTATAAAAACGGATATAAATTTGGGTTAAGTCATCGTCATCTTCTACGTTACACGAGCGATTTTGAAAAAAATAAATAAATAACGATATGAGATTATTATCCGAGAATCATTGATTCGACGGACTAACGCAAGAGAAAAATAAAGAAAAGAAGATTATCACCCGCGATTCGCGTTAATCGACGATTTCAACACGTTCGAGTGCGCCGTGTTTGCCGTGTGCTGGGGGGCGAAAAAATTTACGGAGATGAGAAATATGTTCGTCCCGGGAGGAGAGAAATTTTTCGTTTCTTCGAGTGGAATGACGTCGTGAAATTTGCCATTTTATTCGTTAACGAACTCGGGCGTTGGTTTGGTTGTTCGGAATTATAGCGAAACTTTTTATTCGTCTTGAGTTTTTCGGGATGTTTTTTTTTTTTTTTTTTTTTTTTTTGAGGGGGATTCGAGGTAATCTGGTTTTTTTGTGACTATGATTAATGGACTGGAAAGCTTCGCATCTCGAGTATTCGCTTTACCAGAATTTTATTTTTATTTTTGTTTCAACTTAATTCACCAGATTTTCGCTGTTTTGTTTCTTCGATCTGCTACTTGTTGTTGAATGAGATTGGATTTTTTTTTCATTTTCCTTAAATACCAGTATCAAGGATCTGGAAAAAGCTATTTTCTATTTACCGATATCAATTAACATATTTTCAACTTTTTTTTCGTCTATTTTTTTTACTTCATCGATCTTTTCATGAATGGATTATTGTTTTCTCTGTTTTCATGGACGTTCTCTCACGATTTCACATTTTCTCGAAGCTGGTTTTTTTTTCGAAGCCACGATGCTTGCATCGGATTTCAAAATTTTCCATTCAACAATTCATTTCAATTTCGATCAATTCGATTGATATTTTCCAAATTCAAGGTTCCCAAAACGCATCAGGCGTTTAAAAATCTGACAATTTATTCGTTTCTATAAACCGAGGAAGGCTCCCAATTTTTTTTTTCTGTCAATCAACTTCATAAAAGAAACACATCGACATAAAAAAAATCTGTGCTTTCGGGTCGAATGAAACTCGTATTAACGTAACGAATCACTGAACATATCTGAGCTTGTACGAACGACCTGGCATGACATGTGGCTTGGCATCAACGAAACAACAAAAAAAAAACAATGATAAAAACAAAAATTTGTTTCGTATCGTCTTCGTGATCGTTATATCTGTCGTGAAAAAATGTTTTCGATCAGTAATGCCATTGATGAAGAAAGCTCGTTCGTCGTTGTTGTCTCAAAGGGCCTTATCGATTTAAATAATAAACCAGCACACGGGAAAAACGGCGCTCGATCATGACGTCACGATACAGCGATTATACGGCGTTGACAATGTGCGAGTGATTAGTGTATCACAAAAAAAAAATAAAAAAATAAAAATGTGATAAACGATAACGAATAATCGTAACAACGCGAATGAGATCAATTTCGCCGATGATCCTCAATCCCGTTACCCAAAAAAACCGATAAACATAAATCACACGATCAAAAACAAATACGAAAAGAAAGAAAAAAAATATATAATAATAATCACAACACAATCGTTGCATAAAATAAAAAAAAAAAAAAAAAACAGAAATTAATTGATAAAGACCCAACACGACGAATGCTCGGTCGATTAGAAAAACGGAAGAAAATCTAAAAAACCGATTGAACATGAATGAAATTTACACCAAAGAACGTTGACAGTTTGATTTAAAAAAAAAGTTAAAGAAGAAGAAGAAACAAACGCGCAATAAAGAGTGCTTCATACGAT
The DNA here is from genome assembly GCA_963662125.1 of Diplazon laetatorius. Taxonomy (NCBI): domain Eukaryota; kingdom Metazoa; phylum Arthropoda; class Insecta; order Hymenoptera; family Ichneumonidae; genus Diplazon; species Diplazon laetatorius. Next base: position 3,233,762 of record OY759155.1, on the reverse strand, counting down.
CATAATGGGAGAGAGGGAGTAAGACGATCGAAAATATACAAAAAACAAAAAAAACAAAACAAAACAAAACAAAAAAAAATACAAAAATGTAGCTGGCAGTGTTAATTAAAAGAATGCAAATGGCGAATACGTGTGAGACCGTTCATCGACGAGGAATAAAAACCGCATTTTAGTCAGTAATGGAGATATAATTTTAAGAGAGCGAATGACAAACAAAAGAGTGAGATGAAAGTGCGCGCTGAGGGTTGTTCGACGGTGACAAAAATAATTCGGATGAAAAAAAAATTGAAACAAAAGAAAACGAAAAACCCCCATTGAATGAAAACGGCGATGGAAAAATTAATTAAAATTCAAACGATATCGAAGAGTGGACAAAAAAAAATTTTAAAAAAGAAAAACCGAAACAGAAAAAAAACCCCGAAGACCCAAATGTGTGTTTGTATGTTTCTATGTTTATATAAGAAATTCGAGATGAGTGATTGTGATTGCGATTAAATAAGATTGATACGAGGCCACAACACTGACACAAAAGACACCACAGACACACACACACACACACACACACACACAAACGACACACGCGAGATCGTGTAAAAATCGGTGGAAAGAGAAAGTGATAATTAGTTCGTAGATTAGTTATAAGAACACACGACAATTTATTTTTCTCCGTGAGAGGAGACGCGATGCGATGATTCACCGTTGGCTTTTTATATTGTTCCGAATAGTAAGATAAAAAAAAATGAAAAAATAAAATAAAATAAATAAATAAAAAAAAACCCGTAGAGCGGATTCCGTAAGAAAAAATTCGCAAGACGGGGTTAGAGGAGGGGGGGAGGGGTGGGGTTAATCGTAGCACGTAGCGAGAATTCGAATTCTCGTGTGCGAGAATACGAAGCTCTGAATAAAGCGCTCGAACGGTGTAAATGTGAGAAGCGAGATAGCGTTGTCTGAAATTCGTACAAGGAATGTGCGATAGGGTGGGTTTATTATTTATGGTATGGCGGAATTATCATGTAAACGCTCTCCGAATCATCTTCGAACCAACAGAAACCCGTATCAACATTTTCATCTCAAGATTTTTGGTAAAAGCGTAAAGTTCGCCATTTTTAACGACCTCTTGTGTTTTTGCTGTTGGCTTTTCATGTATTTTGTCGCAAAGTAACATCTGAAACTTCATAAGTTTGCAGTACATGACTGCTGCAATAAAAAAAAAAAAAAAAAAAAAAAAAAATTGAAGGCCCTGTAGCTTCATCTACAGGGCCTTACACGTATTTCGTACCTATCTGAATTAAGAAATGAATACCAGAGTTTCGGATCGGTCGGAAAAACATGAAAAGTCCTGTATATGAGACCATCATTGCATTTATTTATTTTTGTCCAAACGTCAGCACTTACGTTCTGTAAGTTCTTACGGTTTCAGATTATTATTATTATTACTATTATTATTTTTTTTTTTTTTTGCGAATAATCACACCGGCACCAAAGGACATGATAAACCTACGGTCAATAAAGGTGGAATGAAAATAGCGAGCTTCACTCTTCCATCGAAAAAGGGTTTAGGGTATTCGGGGAATTTTCAACCGTTTGTTCAGAGTTTATTCGGGAGAGATCGTTTGTGTGGAAATTCCTGAATAAAATTCCATACCCTGAATAAAAAACTATCCTGGTGTGTGCGATGAAAAATCGTTGATTCAACCGCGACCATTACTGCAAAGTTAAAAAGAAAAAAATATATATTCATATATATATATATATTCGTATCCTAGCTACTGAACTCGTGAACGGACAATGTTTGACGTTTGACCAGATTTTTCTACGTTCAAAGCTTTTTCACGCGCCACGAGTTTCAACATCCAGGCGTCTACCAGCTTTGCGTTACCAAGGAACCGGATAGAGAGAGAAAGAGAGAAAGAGAGAGAGAGAGCTTTTTTGACTCACTACCATACATACATGTTAGGGTGTTTCTTATTTGAGTCATGTCCGAATGTTGATTTTGCCGGACGCTCAATCGGTCCCAAAAAAAATTAAAAAACGTTTAAGCTTCATGATAAGCTTAACATTTTTCAAATTTTTTTTGGAATCGATCGAGCCTCCGGCAAAATCAACATTTGGACATGACCCAAATAAGAACCACCCTAATACATATATATATTTATCTGTATGTATACATATATGGATATGTATATATGCGTACGTAAAATTATCACATAGCTGTCCGGGCTCGCTTTTGCAACGTAGAGAAGCCGGAGACAAATTGCTGCGCGACACCGGACCCCTTCCCCACTCTCCCCCCTCCCACCCGCACCACTTTTACCAACCCCCGCGCAACCCATGCCGCATTATCCGGTACTCCGCATACTTCCGGGTGCCCCACTTTAATCTCTTTCGCGAATCTCGTCCGCACTCCGGAAATAACAAAAATCGAGTCGTCCCATCTTCCGTTATGACTTACATCATCGGCCATTTGTCCTCGATCTTCCCGCCTTCTGCCACCCCCCCCCCTTCTCCACCGCTCCCTTGCTCCTAACATCGTGGCCATGCTTCAGTCTTTTCCAAAATTATACGAATTTACCCTTTGGTCATCGACAAGTTCCATCCGAAAATTGATATCTATTAATTTATATAAATTGACTCAACGTTCTTGATTTTTAAATTCAACGAAATGAGAACGATAACATTTTTTTTTCTTCACTTCTTTTTTATTCAATGATTGTTTTTGATTTTTTTTTTGTCAAGGACAATTCAGAGCATCGATCGAGACGAATTTTCTTGTCCTAGGTATGAGTTACGGATCATTTTTAATTTTTTGTCCTTTTTTCCTTGAATTCTTTTTTTTTCAATTTCTGTTTTTTTTTTTTTTTTTTTTTTTTTGTCGAAGTTCGCCGACGTTTTTGCGTATCGAATGAGATGAAAGTCGTCGTAGACCCTTTTTGCGTCATCGACCGCGACCGTAATTTTGAGCCAAGTTCCGTCGGCTGCGTGCAATGCATTTCGTTTGATTCCGGTGCGCATTGAGACATTCCAACTGCGAGGGGCGCGGGGGGAGGGGGGTGGGGGAGAAGGACACCGCGAAAGGGTTGAAACGGGAAACAGCGTAAAGCTCGGTTGAATATTGAAAAAGTCTGTCGGGAAAATCGTTCGCGCTCGATACCGAACGTCATACGTGAGCTCCCACGATATTGGCACGACATCAGCTCCAGGCGATTCGCAAATTTTCCGAAACCTCAAACGCGCGTTTCGAAACTCAAGCTTTTTGTTCGATCGTCAAAGGATGAACTATATTAAAATGAACGTGTTTTTGTCGAGTCACCCAGATTTTACATCGTGAAGGTTGATACATTTTACAACGTGTGAATAAACGATAAATATAAACAGTGGTGGATATCACGAGTTGAAATTTTAACCTTATTTCAACTTTTTTCAACATCACATTTGAGGTTGGAGGAGATTGAAAGTAGGATGAAGTTATGAACAATTCTTGTCTGAGTTTCAACTTCATTTCACCCTAAAAACCTGCAGTTATTTCCCATTTTTCGAGTTCGGAAGGTGAAATAAAGGTGAGATGACGAAAGAAAAATTTTTACCTTCATTCGGAAGGTGAAACGAAGGTGAAATAACCGTGAGAAAAAATATCACCCTCACTCGAAAGGTGAAACGAAGATGAAGAATAATTTTGAATCCGCATTGAGGTTGAAACGAAGATGAAACAAGTATTTTAAACTCACTTTACCTTCCAACTTGGACTTATAAGATGAAACAAGTTGCAATACAGGGTGAAAAATTCGATTCGGAATCCTAGTCCCTCCAGTCGATAGCTCGAAAAATCACAAAAATGTACACACCCAAGAAAAACCATAGAAAAAAAAGTTAATCGTATAAAAATAAATTGAAAAAAAAAAATTTTCATCAAATGTTTGTTATAAAAAAATAAAAGATTGAAAAGTTAAATCAAAGTTCTTCGACGAACAACTTTGGTGCGATCGGATAATTAGTGAGTCATTCAATTTGGACAATCAAATTAAAATTTCGATTCACCGAGATTCACATAGAGCTGCAATATCCTATGCAATTATGTGATAACGATCGACGACGAGGAGGGGGGGGGGGGGCAGCGGTGAAGGGGTGAGGAGGGGTACGAGTTGTTAAAAGATAAGAAAAGTTTGTCGTCCGGCCGCGTGTTCTACATTATCTGTTCTTCGTCGAAGCAGACGATCCGGGGGGTTGCCTATTCAATTTCCCTCAGGGTTACACACCTTCGGGCCCCGCAGGAAATGGCTCAATTTCCCAGGTTACCACCGTCGCCATTGCCAAACGCTCGCGTTGTACCGTCGCGTCACGATGCCCCCCTCTCGATCGTCCCCCGAATTATTGGATAACGGTTGTGTGTCTCACGGGTTGTCGCTCCCAACGACACTTTCGCTAACAAAGTTTCCCGAAAATCCGGCCTCGCTTCGTGCGCCCGTACCCATCGTCGGCGACATTCGGGAAGTCTCGATTTCACGAAAATGCCTCCGACGAATCGCGATGCGCGTTTTTGTTTGACCCGTTGACCCGTTGCCGTCACTCGGGGTCCACTGGACCCTGGGCCAACTTTGTGGGTATTTGTGCAATGAAAAAACCATTTTTCAACATTATTTTGTTCATTCAAACGTACCACTTTCATTTTTCGACATCGACCAAAAGTCTCGAGTTCAAACTTCAAAATAAACATACATTCTTTCAAAGTCCATGAAAGCTCTATTTTTTTCTCAAAAATATAATATCTCAAGTGTAAAACGGCGCAAGATTTTTTACCATATGGCAAAAATTAGATTTTTTCACGTTTTTTTTTTTTTTTGTAAAAAAAGTCAGATTTCGTGAATTTTTTTTTCATCGTGTTTTGGATACTTAAAAATCTTAAAAGGGAGACAACGACTATTGGATTATTTAGAAAACATGTTAAATTGAAGTTGGGCGCAAGATTCAAGTCGATGCATTGAAAAGAACGCAGATGGGTTCGTTATTTGTGAGTGGGGTTGGCTGGACCCCATGTGACCGATTTTTATTATTTGGAGGTGAGACCTCTACGGGTGAAATTTCCAGCTCGAAACTGAAAATCGTTCACGTTTATCCGCACATGTGCAGTACGCAAATGTTTGAGTTTTACGACCGGGCTCGGATGATAAATTTCACGAGTTCAAAAAAAAAAAAAGAGAAAAATGTCACGTACGTGTGGCATGTAAAACACATTACACATACCTCTGGCCCGTAGTTCCGTTACATTCTCGTTCGAAAAAGCTTTTTCTCGCTCTCTTCTACGTTCAACCGTTTCGTTTGTCCAACAACGATAAATTGTCAAACTTCACGTCGAGAACCAAAAAAAATAACTCAGCGAAACGAATATATATATATATATATATTTATACATTATACATGGATTGTATTTTTTTTCTTTTTTACTTCAACGATTGAGTGACGTATGCGACATTTCAAACGAGTTGAAAAAAATAATGATATAATTAAAAAAATAAATAAACAAGAACGAAAACAAAAAGAGAAAGTGTGAGTGCGAGTGCGAGCGTGTGAAGTAAATTTGTGATCGAATGAGCGTTTTTCGATGTTGTGAAAAGCAAAACGAAAAAAAAAAAAAACAAACATGAAAATCACGTTAAACGGATTGAAAAGAAAAAGTGAAAAAAAAAGCTGCAAAAAAAACCCGACGAGATCCACCTGTACATTATTGCTATTATTACGAATAAGTATTTATTACTATTATTATATGTTCGTTGACTATTATGTTAGAAATAAAAACGGTAAAAACCAAATAATGGTCGTTCTCGTTTACGATCGATCACTCATTCACATTCACATAATCCTCTCACACACGATATTTGCTAATTTATTTGATAATTGTACAGAAAGTATATGTATTTATATATTGGGCGCGAAAAATCAAGTCTTGGTATCATTACACGTAGTTGAAAATCACATAATTTAAACAAAAAAATCTATGGATTACAAACTAAACCAAGCTAACTAACCCCCAACTAACCCCTAATGAATCTAAAGAAGAACCAACCTAAACTCAACTAATTAAATTGAAATAAACTAATGCAAGGTAAGTGAGTATTTGTTTAAGGATCTTTAAGTTTTTAAGGGGTTAAGGTTACTTATTTCAGTGCATTAGTTCAGTGAAAATAATACAACGTAACTTTGTTTTCGCGTCCTGTATACATATTCCACATAGTCGTTCAACAACATCCCCAAAAATCAAATCTTTCAAGGTCACTATTTTTTGTTTGTTGCCCTCAATTTTCTGTATAAATACCTTTTACTTATTCAACTAAATTAACAATTCCGATCTTAATTACAACTGCGAACCAATAAAAAATCGATACGTAATGAGCTGCATAATCAACTAGCTATTTTCGTAATTAACGCAGGAAGTCAGAGAGAGAGAGAGAGAGAGAGAGAGAGAGAGAGAGAGAGAGAAGGAAGAAGAGACGTTGAACGAAGTGAAAGTGAGTGATCCTTTCTGTGCTATCAGACGCAAGCTCAACTGCCGCAGCTGCAGCAGCTGCATCGTTTTATATTGTTGGGACACAGCTGACGGTAAGTCGAGCGAGTATACGAACGACCATACAAGTCAAGGTGAAAAGGTTTCCGAGTTTTCACGACAGTGACGGTGATACTGGTTACAGCGACTGAACAACAGCATCGGTCGGAAACAACGTTCCACAGTAGTTCGATCCTGTATAAATATATATATATTTATATATATATATATATATATATATGTCTACAGTGGTAAACTCCGGGAAACTCGTCTGTGTATATCGAGCTTGCAATTCACTTCGTATTCGATTATTTCAAGCTCTACCCACTCGTTCTCATAAATCCATTGAAGGAACGTTGAACGCTCATTGAACTCGTCTGACCGCGTTGTTCCATTGCCGGGCAATGCTCCCCCCTCTTCCTTTCCCCCTCGCCTGCCCCTCGTCATTGTGGGGGAATTACCGCAGAGCTTGCGAGCTCACCCCACGTCTAATGGCTTCTGTCCTGGGACCGGGAAATAAGAAAAAGAAAAAAAAAACAAAACAAAAACCTCGTATAAAATGCCCCGCGACGTTCGCAATTTTTCCTCATTACTCGTAACAGTGAAGCTCGCATTGTTTTTCATTATTACGGACGACGTATTATTCTGTTTGGATGAACAATTTCTCGGCGCTATTCCGTGGGGTATACAGATGTGAAATGTGAGATTTAATTTGAAAAAAAATGGTGATTTGTGAGGCGCTTTTTGTTTAGTTTTTTTTTTTTCAAATGAATGATAATTCGAATTGAATTTTTGTTTATTGAAAAAGGTTCTAATTTTTAATATGTATGTTTGTTGTCATAATCGTGAATGAATTTTAGCTTGGTGAAGATGATGAACTTGATGTGAAGCTTCAAATGTTGCGACGTGGTTTTCATCTGATGTCATGACTCCTTCAAAAACAATGTGTGAATAATATCATGAATTTTTGTAATTAATTTCTTTTGTCCAGCATTTCTATTCAGCTAATTCAATAATATAATACAAACAATAGATAACAATTAATACAATTCTTTAAAAATATCCTAAATTTTTGTGATCGATATTTTTTTTTATGTCCAGCACTTCAATTTAAATAATACAATGAACATCATAGAAAATAATGAATAAAAAATAATACAATACGAAAAACAATGTTGTATTTTTTGTAACTAATTTTTTTTTTTTTTGTACAAACGCTTATATTAGATTAACCGAGGTGAGCTTTATCCAAGCATCGAACACCGACAAAACTTTTTTCGTCTCTCGTTTATGTATCAAACAATAATAATAATAATAATAAACGAAGAACGGGATTAGCAACAATGTCTATTGAAAACCTTGAATCACAATAATATTAGATTTTCCCTATCGTCGAGCCACTCCGATCGATGAGACAACACTCAATTGGGATTCCAAGGGCGCACCCTCACGAACGGGAACGAAAGGAGCGTCCATCGTTTCTTTCATTTCCACCATTGGCGCCAAATCCGTTGCGGAAAATCTATATCCATAGAATGAAAAAAAAAGAACAAAGGGCTCCACGAAAATAACGATAACTTCAAAAAGAAAAAAAGGCACAAAAAAAACAATTGTATCGGATTGTCATATGACGTTTATTTCTACAAACCGATCAGCAGTCAAACTTTTTGTCACGAGTGAATAAATAAAAAAAAAAAAAAACAATATCGTCGTGATAACACACACAACGGCGAATAAATCGGTACAAACGACGACGAGTTACAAATGTGACGGGCGTGATAAACCGATAAATGGCACGACGATGATTTGTTCGAAGCTTCGTAAGCGCTTAACTATCAAAATTTCACAATCGCTCGTGAGCCCGTGTCAATGAGACGTAAATAAATAAGACTCCACGTACTTAGAGAAAGCTTTTTTTAAAAAATCATACGAACTAGAATAAAACATATTTTTAAAACAACACGATGATAATTGTATTTCGACATTTGTCAGGTCGACATGATGACAATCATAAACCGAGTATCGTCCAGGGTTTTAATGAACAAAGAAAAAGAAAATGAAACATTTTTTAAAAAATAATTAAGTATGCCACAGTGGTCAATTGGGTTTCCATGATTATTCCCGCGAATTTGTTATGTTATCATTTTGCTTAAAATTCTAATTCGTAGCTCCGGACATTCGTTAAAGTGCCCAGCATCACAAAACAGTATCTTTGGAATTCCATAGGCTTGGGACATGATACATGATACCTATAAATAAGTACATATGTGCGTGTGTATATTCATGTGTTATGCATATATACATACACATATAATATTATATATATTATATATGTATGTATGTATATTTATATCCGTCGTTCGTTGTGACCACCAAAAAAATCGCATGTCATGTTTTTTTATTTATTTATTTATTTTTTGGATCAGGTCTCACTTATCGACTGCCTAAGTACTTCTCAACGAGTAAATTCACACAATCAGCAGCAGCAGCATCATCAGCACGACGGAGCGATCGAAACGAAAGGACAAATGCGATTAAAATTATAAACACCTTCTTATCGGATATTACGAAGTGTTCGATCGGGGCTCAACGCAGTCAGTGGGTTTTATCTCGAGCCACCAGTCGTTGGGATAGTGATACTTTTGCAATTCAATTCCCTCCCTCGGCACCGGAAGCAAAAAACTGCCGAATTGTTTGGTCGGCAGCGGCGAAATGGCCAGTTGGGGTGGAAAACATTGCAAGCTCGGTGAAAGCTCGCAATCCGGGGGCAAAACCCGTCGGGTCCATCCTACCCTCCTGATCATTTGTGTCTGACGCGAAAAACAGAAAAAAACACGAGTTTCAAGAATATTCCTGATTTTGGTGTTAAACAAATTTTTTAAATATAATATTGTGTATCAAGGACGTAAAAAAGCGAGGGTTGCAATCACACGAGACCAAATCACCTTAAGTCCGTGAAGCACACGATACTTTTCGTCCGACCCCCCTTGAAAACGCTTTTTTCGATGCATGTGAAGCTCCGGACTGAAATCGGTCACTTTCCGCCCGCTTCGCAGGCATGAAATGACGCGTTTTTCAGGGAGGTCGGATAAAATGAGGCATTTGAGGATTTGCGGATTATTTTTGATCCATTCTCATGATACCAACCACGGAATCGTCTTCGAACACGACGATTTCAATCTTCGGCGCGTTCTCGCCAACCTCATGCTCCTGCACGTGATAAACCCCGGCTCCGTGTGAGTAACTCGCGCTGAGACCGACGTCCCGAAAGGCCTTTGTGATGAGGGCATCGTCGCGCTGGGTGTCGATAAGACAGAAATCCACCTTACTGGCCCACGGCAATGCACGGCCGATTCTCACTTGACCCCAAAGACCACCGAAGCAGAGAAAGTGAACGAATCCGAGTTTCGCCAGCACCAAATGGGCTCTGATCAACAAATGAGAGAGAGAGTCACCATTGAGCATTGGTAATTGAAATACGATGTGCAGCATTATCGATGGATAAGTCGATAAGTAGATTTACCGACCATCACGTCACATTGAGTGGAGAAGTAAGATCTCGTTGTTATCGATAACGGGTAATAGAGAACATTACATACTAGTTACGGACAAGAAAGCTGATATGGTCGGTACAATAGAGATCGTAAGGCTGTCGATAAAGTGATATCGATCGTCGATAAACGAACCTGTAAGCGAGATTGTGCAGCTTTTCCGTGAATTCTTCTGGAACGCTGCACGGCTGTGGTAATTCCTCTTTCCGGCCGAGGCTATACCAGAACAGTATTCCGACGATCAAAAAAGCACCGAGCGCACGAAGCGGCGTAACGCGAAAGCGTCTGCGAGGCCAGGAACTCATGTCGGTAACCTAAAAATACAGAGATCTTTGTTGTTGTTGTTTTTTTCGTCTTTCTTTCTAAAATGTACTTTTTTTTTTTACAATCCACTAGATTTTTATGGGCCTCGATGGACATGGAAAATACTTGAGGGTTCGAATCAAATGACTCAATCACGGTAAAGAAATATGATGGAAAATTCTAAACGTTTGGTTAAGCTTGTCTACTTCGTTCACAGAACTGCATTCATTGATTGCTTCCATGCTAAGTCAATAAAATACACGAAAAAAAAAACTATATCGTCCGGAAAATTGTTCTAGAAAGTTTCAAGTATCACAACATACCCTTGATGTTCTGGAGCCTCATGACCCACGTGTTAAAATGTTTTTCCAAAATATACGTCCTCCGAAAAATCCAAATTTTTCACCAACACCAACACACCACCGCACCACCGTTGTGTTTCCTTGTAACTTGTGATCACCCACGCAATTCACGTATACATTTGGCAACGTCGCAAAAGTCGTTGGAAACGGATCGATTTTTCCTGCGTTATCAACCGTTTCGAGTCACGCTCGGTCGATGGCGCCCTCTTCGCGGAGAACCGCCAAGCTTGGAGGAATTCGAATCCATCTTATTTCTGCCCGTCTCGTCGAAAGCCCGAGAAGACCGAGGCCCAGTGACTAAAATAAATCGTCCGATGTATGCCGTTTATTTTGCACGATTCAATCGATGGTTAAAGGTCGATCGTTTTCATGACTTTTATCTATGAGAATCCCCAATGTTTCATTAGAATTCGCTTGTGAACTACTTGAAGATTGAGTGGAAAATTAAGTAGTTCGCTTATTTCAAATTAAGTAATTTTAATAATATGAATTATAGTAAAATAAGTGACGAAAAATAATTTGATAGGATTTGACTTCCGATATACTTTGCGATAGTCGATACATCGATCAATCATAATTTTCATACGACAAATTTGATCCTTCACAGATTTATTGTAATTCTTGATATGATGAATAACGATTTACCACATCATAAACATTTTTTTATTATGCAGACATTTTACCGAGCTTCGAATTTATTTCTTCCACAAAAGATTAAAAATTGAATTGAAAATTAAAAAATTAAAAATTAAAAAAAATTAAAATGTCAGACCGAGGTTATGCAAAATCTTAATGTGTCTGATCTTTGTGTGAGCAATTGGCACATGGTAAAATGGGGTCAATTATGAATTCACAATTAAATCATCGGAAGCAATCGTAAGATATTCATAATTGCTTTCACTTTATTTTCATCCTTAGTTATAATTTTTGGGTTTTAGTCATAATTATGATTTCAAATTGAATCGTCAAATTTTAACTAGAATATGTCAATTGTCGGGTGAGATGTCAATATATTAAAATATCATTAGCATACAAAAAATCCAGATACATAAATTGTTGAAGCAAAAAATTCTGAATCTTTATTTGGCTTTCCGGAATTCCGTCAAAACGAACATCCGCAAATTCGTCAACGTAACAGGGCCACAGCCCCTGCAACCCCGTCGTTTCGAAGAGTTTAAAAATAAGACGTGTCACCCGCACGAAGAAACGTGCGAGCGGCAATAGTGCGAGGGAGTCGGTATCGGTGTCTGGTTCAGACTCGTTAGCATAATTGAGAAGCGAGACAGCCGACTACTATATGACTCATTTAGCGGGTCTGTGGGTGTGACTCTCTTCGCTGCTCCGGAAAAACTGAGCAGATTGAAGGGAAAAAATAAAAAGAAAAGGTGACTGACTGAAGTCTGTGGAAAGTCGTTTTTCATCGAGTCTCTGAAAAATTAAGTTATTAAACCTTGTACGTAGATTCAAACATCTCATAAATGCCACATATCGTCAACTAGAAATAATGAACAATAGAACAGTGGCAGACAACTGAGCCATAAAAATGTATAAACCAAATCAGTTATTCAGTCGTTGAATCTGAGAAAAATATAAAATCATGTTTAAAAATCGGGGGCTGGAGGACTTTGATCGATGGAATATTGACTTATTGTACAATTCATGGCACGTGTTTTTTTAGATATTATTTGCATAGTTGATACCGGTCAGGTATTTTTAATAAATATACTGCTATGGTACTTCTACTAAAGTTTCAAGTTAAAGCTTTATTCTGACATGTGTGATAATTTCTAATTGTATAAGATTATATTTAGTCTATATATAAATTATTTATGAGACTAGGCATATATAGACGATATATAGACTATTTATGCTCAATCCCATAAATAATTTATATATAATTTTTTTACTTGGAATCTCACTATAAAATACATAAGTTTCCATATCAAACATTGTTGCGCATTAATTTTCTTGTGAATTACGCAATAATACTACGCAGATTCATACCTGAAATTTTACCAGGCCAACAACCGATAATAAAAAAATTAAAACTTTGTGAAATTTTTGTTGTTGTTCGAATCATCACGATAATTCCATATAAAATATATCAAATTATTTCGAATGTCTGCGTGATCAAACAGCTTGATCTCGTTGCGTTTTCGAGGTATACGATATTCGAATCGTTTATGTTTTCAACTCTGTAAGAATTACATACATTCGTTCGACTCGTAATGCATCATCGCGAATAATCCATCAACTATCAAATTAAATAATTCACTCGCTTTAGTAGAAAAAAAATTATATTTAAACAATTGACGCTCCAAATAGTTTCACGTTTACGAAAATAAAAAAAGTGGAAAAAAAGACTTCTCCCATCGCCGTATTATCTAGCTCGTGCTCAACGATAGTTCGCAAGCGAGGCAACTGTGAGTCGACATAAAAAAAATTTAATGGCTCGAGTTATCTAACTTGGTTGGCACGAAAATTCAAACGCTATGGAAATTTTTTCCACACATCGAGTTGCTCGAACGAAGTTTCGAGAAAGAAAAAAAAATCCATAACCGTAAAAACACATGGATAAAAAAATCGAAGATTTGATTCATCGTCTTCCAAGACCGAAATCCAGACACAAAATTATGAACCCTTAAAAATTTCGCACGCGGCAAAATTTCCGCGATGGACGAAATACGTATTCGCAATATATATATATATATATATATATATATATATATTTTTTAAATCCATATTCTTATGTTTCATTCAACATTCCATCATAATTTCAAGCTAATGTACTTTGTACATTTTTGAAAATTTTTGTCATTTCTTCACTAATGTATTTTCAAGATATTTGATGTTTGATAGAACAGCTGTACGTGTAATAACGTATCTGGCGCCACGTGCAAATAGAGCAGTCTGCTACGATCCTCCACGAAGCAGACTCAGACCTTGCCGAGAGACCATATAGATCGGTTACGCCACGTACGATGACAATTATTCCAACGTTTCCATCGTTCATCCGTCATTATATATATTATTGTAACAGCCATTCGGCAATTGTGACAATTCCGAAACCTCGTTGCCACGTTTATCACGGGGGTTTCGTGATAACCTGTCGTTCGTAAATTTATGGATCATTAATCGTCGCCGAACGATTCAAATATTGGCACACGTTGCTCAACTACGCCGTGGCCTCGAATCACCACGACGAACACGTCTGATGAGCTATAATTTTGTTTTTTCTTTGAACAAGTGTGTTCCGGACGTGGTTGAACCGACTGGATTCGATCTATCGGTAAAATTTTCATGTGTGATATAGAGTGGAAAATTGGTTGACGAGACGTGGCACGGGGAAGCGAAAGATAAGCCGGTTGAACACATAAAGAGATAAGAAGATAGAGAGGAAAAGAGAGGAGGAATCTATTCAATAACCATTTTACATTTTATTTTAAATATTGGATATTTATTATATTGTCATTGCAGTATCATGTATATATTATTTCTGAATATAACGTGATTCTCTTCCTCTATCAGGCACGAGGTAGATAGGGAAAGACATAGCCAGAGAGAGAGAAAGAGAGAAAGAGAGCATAGTTATTTATTATCCTATTAAATTAAAAAAAAAATATATATATATAATATTCTTCAATTATATTAGGTATTGTCATCATTGCCATCAGGTATATATTATATTACCCAATATTACGTTACTCTTTTCCTGTATCAGCCACGTGGAAGATAGAAAAAAACGAAGCCACAGAGAGAGAGAGAGAGAAAAAAAGAGAGGAAAGTATTCATTATCATGATGAAACAAAAAAAATATACATATGACATTTGTTATTCGGTAATTATATTAGATATTATCATCACAGTATCAGGTAAATATTATTACCCACTACTGTTAACATATTCTCTCCCTCTGTCAGCCACGTGATAGACAGAGAAAAACGTAATCAGAGAGAGAAAGAAGAAGGATAGAAATTTATCGATAATCGTTCGTTCGTCGAACGCCTCGATCGATCCCGGTTCGCGGATTCCTATATATATCTATATATATATATATATATATATATATATATATATATATATATATATATATATATATATATATATATATATATATATATATATATAAGCGTCACTATAATAGCATCGCTTGGCAATTTTCTCCTCGGCCCCAACGACTCTCGGTAGCCAACCTCGGAACGAACCTCACAGACCTCCGGGGACTCGAGAAAAAGACTTTTCCGCGATAATGAACTGCTCGACGTAATTTCGCTGAGTCGTCTCGCGGGACTGTCGGCGGCCTCTTTGAATATATATACGAGCCGAACTAAACAACCCGAGATCCGCGAGACGTTTAGAAAGCGTTAAATAATGCAACGGACACGAGCACACAAACGGTTTTAACCGTGGAAATCCCGCGTTACGCTCTATGACCTGAATAATTAATACGTCCGCAACGGTATATAATCACGCGGAAAAAAAGATTTTGCCGCGTCGGTTTGTGCGATTCGATGTCGTCGAACGGTTTGCTCGATCGTCAGCCATCTTTCATATTTATCCGAGTGCCTTCGAGGCGGTGGATGAAACGACGATTCCCATGCTTCGAATTAGCGTGATCGTTGTTTTTTATAACTTTTTTTTTTTTGTCACTCGCGATGAAAGTGCTTAATTTTCACGTACAAATGAACACACGATGATCATAACATTGTGGGACCGTTATTTATTCTTTATCAATAAATTTATCGAAATTTCACTGATTCATAATTTATCCAGCTTTCCCCAAACGGCTCATAATCCAATTGATTCAAAAAAAATTATGTTCAAGTCTCGTTTTAAATATAACATGTTAACTTTCAAAAAATTGTAAAACAAAAAATATTTTCATCTCAAGTAGGCTTAATATTATGCATAGCGATTAATTTCAATCGTTTTATCTATCGAAATTCCTATCGAAATATATTCTGAACATTTCGACCCGAAATATGCATCAAATGTAAAAAAAAGGCCATGACGATCGAAAAATTTTGTTCGTCTTTTTTTTCTTGACCCACCCTAATACACAACCAACGTGCATAGAACCAACCGTGTCCATGACAACCACCGCGATTGCATCGGCCTCGTACGGGGTGATACCGTAACTCCGCAACGTTCGCGGACGAATTTATTTCCACCCCCCCCCCACCTTCCCCACCCGACCTGAAGCTTTCGAGAAACTCGTGCGGGGGTTGCACCGACATGCGACGCCATGTTATAAATCGCAAACGGGTTTTGCAACAGTACAAATGGCAATTAATAAACATCGCTTGCATTATTTCTATCTCTTTCTCTCCTTCTCTCTCTCTCTCTCTCTCTCTCTCTCTCTCTCTCTCTCTCTCTCTCTCTCTCTCTCTCTCTCTCTCTCTCTCTCTCTTGTTTCTGATACTTATTCCTCCTCAGAGACGTGTACCCCATAGTCAACGGGTCTTCGAGCCTCGAGACAACGAAGACAAAGTACAAAAGCACAACGAGACAGGACTCTCCGAAGGGTACGGTCGCAAAAGTATTATATATATATATATATATATATATATATATATATATATATATATATAGGGAGGGTCCTTGTTTCACGGTACTTATGCTTCACGAAGGCGCAAGCGATCTCATATTGGCCTCGGACTTTCGTTCGGGAGTCACCCGAAAAACCGCGAGATTGATCGAGGAGCCGCAGAAGCGAGCATCGAGACGCGGGCGAAACGAACGAAACGTTTGGGATTAGTGGTTTATCGTAGACTCGAGATCTTATGAACGCGTTGAAGATGAAGAAGGAGGTGGGATGGGGGGGTGAAGAGAGAATGAGAGATTCGCGAGGAAACAAACGAAGACGAAATGATATTGCAGTATGTGAGGTAGCTCGATGGAAACCTGATACCAAAAGAGAGAGACAGAAGAAGAGAGAGAGAGAGAGAGAGAGAGAGAGAGAGAGAGAGAGAGAGAGAGAGAGAGAGAGAGAGAGGAAGAGAGAGACAGACGGTTTTGTGGTTGTTGGTGCTCACTCGGCGAGTGTCTGTTCGATCTTCGAAAGATGATGCCAACGAAAATAAGCAAGAGGATCGGTATAGGTTGCGTCGCGGGCTCGCGATGGACCAGCCGCGAGAGAACGCGAGTTGCATTTCAATGGCTCGAAAAGCCCGCGGTCGTGGCCCCGCGAGGCCGCCTTGGACCGTGGCGCGTACGTAAAAGTGTTTCGCGGATTCCAACCGGGGGGTAAAAACCCCCCGGCCATGGCCGCACCACCGAAAGGGATCGACAAAGGGTGCCGCCCAACGTCGCCCCGCTTACGTTGTATACGAAGATTCTATCCCCCCCCCCCTCCATCACCGCCCCGGATAACATCCTCGAATTACGAGCTTTTACGTTCTCTTTAGCGGGTGTTTGGGCTAAGGTATATAGTATATGTATTGAGTGTGTGTGTGTGTGAGTGGGTTTTTTTTTTTTTGATTTTTGAAACGTCTATTTCTTTTTTATTTGACTACACTCGATTGTGTCGAGAGTGTTCGACGACGAAGCAAGATTTTAGTGTAATAATTTATAGTCGCATGGAGGAAATAATGTTTATGGATCGTTAAATATTATCATTATTATAATGAATCTTTTTTTTCTTTTGTTTTTTGTTTTTGGATTTTTCAATCGTCAATTTTTTCGTTTGCACTCGACTGTGTTCTGAGTGTTCGACGACGAAACAAGATTTTAGTGAAAGAATTTATATTTGCACGAAGATGAAATGATATTTATCGATTGGAAAATAATACAATTATTATGTTTAATCGTTTTTTTTTAATTTATTTTTTTTAACTTTTGAGTGGTCAATTCGTTCATATGATTGCACTTGGCTGTATCGCTCGTGTCCGACGACGAGATATTAGTGTCTGCAATTTCTCCGAGTTTAATCAACATAAAGATTCATGAGATAAAAGAATTTAAAAAATACTAAGCGGAAAAATAAAACTTTAAATGTATTGAAAAAAAAATATTCATAGTTTATATCTGAATTAATGAGAACGATTTGTTTTCCGGTCTGACAATCCGACCAATCGTCGATGTGTTCCCGTCGCACGCCGGAGGACAAACGCGAAAATGGCGAGTTCACCCGAATCGAAACTATCACCACAAACTTCAACTTATTTCACCTCAAGTCCGAATTTTGAGGTAAAGTTCATTTTAAATATTTTTTCACCTTCGTTTCAACCTCAATGCGGTGTCGAAATGTTTTTTTTCATCCTCGTTTAACCTTTCGGGTGAGGGTAATATTTTTTCTCACGGTTATTTCACCTTCGTTTCACCTTCCAAACTTGAAAAATGGGCAATAACTGCAGATTTTCAGGGTGAAATGAGGTTGAAGCGCAGACGAGAATTGCTTACTAACCTCATCCTACTTTCAATCTCCTTCACCCTAAATGTGACGTTGAAAAAAGTTGAAACAAAATTTCGACTCGGGTGTCCTTAGCACCGATGCTCTACGTACCGATCCCCCGTCGTGCGTCGTCGGATTCTGATCCACTTGGAGTGAGAAATACTTAGAATAACTCATACGATGGGACTATCGATGGACCTCGATATATATATATATATATATATATATATATATATATATATATATATATATATATATATATATATATACACGTAAGCGTGCCCGACATTCGTTGACGAAATAAAGAATTATCGCTCACTCGGTTCGAAATCGCGAAGATCGTTCGGTCCGCCCGATGCGAGTTCCGAAGATCGGCGAAGATCGGCGTTCTCGACGAAGCCTCCCAGCTTCTTCGACCCCTCGCGAACGACGATCACTCGTCGCGTCGCTTCACACACGCGTGAATAATTCTTCGCGGTGTCACGCGTTTTGCCGATCCACGCACCGAGCGTGTGCAACCGATGTGCGCTGCATCTGTGGTCTGCGATGCGCGCGCGTCGCCATCGGCAGAATCGCTTGCGGAATCAATATGGCGCGTCGGCCCATCAATCGAGAGGTAATTGACAAGGTAATTGGCGCGGTTTCGTGACGAGATCGGTACGTGACGCACGCATCGATCGCGCGTCACTTCGTGACGCGTTTTCGCGTCGAGCTTGCAGCTCGGCTTTGCGATTGTATCCTCGAGAACTATTCGCGACTTGTAATGCCGCTCGTTGTTCTTTCGCCCCCTCCCCTCTCTCCCCGATGCTCCGGAAAAACCGGTAAATCTGCACGGAATGGGGCATGCAGGAAAAGTCGCGATCGGATGGACGCGTGGAGCCATCTTCAACAAACACATCGAATCATTGACCGAACGACGCGTTGCGTCATCGTGATCTTTTTTTTTTTGGCCGGTAGATTTTTACGTCGACGGTTCCCCGGTCGAAATTTTCACCTTTGTTTCAAATTGTTTCAACGTGACTTTCAGGGTGAAGGAGGTTGAAGATGAGACGAAGTTGGAAGCAATTATTATGTGCGTTTTGACTTCCTTTCACCGTAGAAATATGCAGTTATTTCTTACAATTTGAGTTTGGAAGGTCAAACGAAGGTGAAATGAAGAACGAAAAAATATTCAGTCACAGTCGGAAAGCAAAACGAAGGTGAAAAAAATATTTTAATCTCACTCTTACTTCCACGAGGTGAAAGAGGTTGAAATGTGAGGTGAAAATTTTCGATTCGGGTTCTACTGTGTTAGAATTGTCTGACTCTGTAATTTTATGACATTTCCGAAGGGTCTATGGAGCATATGGAATTTTTTTCTAAATTATTATTACTGTTATCATTATTATTATTGACACTCCTCTAGGTCTGAAAATAGAGTATGTCTGTTTATTATTATTATTATTATTATTATTATTATTATTATTTCGTCATTATTATAACAATTATTACTATATTTCCGTACCAACGTTTATTTCAATATTCTAAATGCATACAAATTATGCACATTATTTTTCTAAACATTCTCACCAATGTATTATCTTAATTTACGTCATTCAGTAAAAATAAAAACAATTATTTTGCAAAAATAATAATTTCAATATTACTCCGTTTCTTCGATTGCGAGATATAAAAAAATGTAACTCTCAATTAGACAACAAGGAAAAGATTTGTTTCCAGAACAACGATTGAAATTCGTCGGAAAATTGTAGAAAAAATTGATTTTCGCTTTAGTTCAATGTCTGATCGAAGTCGTTGATAAAACAGTGGAGGCCGTTTTTTTTTGTCCTTGCGATTTGCGATTATAATTCATTGAATTATATTATTCGTAAAAAAAAAAGTTTTATATCAATTTGTATTTCGACCTTCGTCGAGACGACAACGCGCGACGTTTCGCGGAGTATTCCGATTCGCATGATATCCGCTTATGACGGGGCTAACGCGTTTCAGCGGATCCGAAGCGTAGCGAGTTGGCGGTGGGGCGGGGGTGGTTCGAGTGCGGCGAAATGGGTCGAGGGCGGAGAGGGAGAGACACTCGTTCCCATTCCGCCCCATCGGACCCCGTAGTGCGTTTAATTTACGTGTTTTCACGAGTTATTCGCTTGAACCGTCAGCTATCGCGAGGCTCGTTCTGGCCGCCACGTCGAAGGGGGATTACGTTGCCACGGTTACGTGGCTCCGGGAGGCAGGTGGGGGGAGGAGGGGGGTCGCACACCCCCCTGCGACGTCCAATAGACGCTCTCGGCCTCGTCCTTCCTCCTTTTCGCATTGTGTTGTACGAACGTGACGATAAGAATTAATGGAGATAACCGGGAAAACCCATTCACACGAATTTCCACATAGTTTATATATTTTTTTAAAAACAAATAATAATATGTTTTATTCGGAAATAATTCATGTTGTTTGTAGTTCTGTGATAAAGAAGTCATATACAGATTTGAGACAAAATTCAAACGATGCATCTCTTAACGATAATTTTTTTTTCAAATTTATTTTTTTGACAATTTTCGTTCGGCGAAAATAATTTCATATGAGATATTTTGAGTTTTCACAATTAAGACTTTAGATTTTCGTTTAATTTATGAAGCACATCGCAAATTCGATATTTTCTATATAAATATATAAATATGAATATAATTATATGATACATATAAATTTCCTCGTTTATCTCCACTAATTTTTATCTTCACGTTTGTGCATTGTGTTGCACTAATGTAACGATGAGAATTAATGGAGATAACCGAGGAAACCCATTAACACGAATTGTCACATTGTTTATCAACAAATAATATTTAGTTTTATTGGAAAATGATTTGAAATTTTTTTTTGTTATCGAATTGATAAAAAGTGGCAGGTTGGGGAGGGGGAGGGGATGTCACCATCGAACGTGAAGAGAGCCAAGAGACTATCTCGTGGTATCCATGACCGTTCAGGGTCAATGTACCGCGGCTTATTTCGAATGGACTTCCGGTGCATCGAAACGCAAACAATGCGATTGCGCTTCGGGGACCGCGCCATTGCTGCGTTCGTATAGCGACGGAATACCTCGACGACGCTATTTGCGGCTCGCGCGATAAAAAATAAAAATAAATGACGATCGAATGAATTGCGACGAAAGTCGAACGATGATCGGTCCGATCAATGTAAATTTCACCGACTTGCGATAATTTGATAATTTCCAGATTATTTCTTTGATTTATTTTTGGGAATTTTTATTCGGTGAAAGTATTTTCATATTGGATGATATTTTTTTTCACAAGTAAGACTTTGGGTTTTCATTTGACTTATGCAATGTATGGAAAGTTTGATAATTCACTATATGTATGTGAAAATAATTATAATTATATAATAAATGTGATTTAAAATGATAAATTCATTAGAATTCGTTTCGTGAGAACGAAAATAATTTCATACTTTTCGTAACCGAAATAAATTTGTCGAGTCTCTGAATAAACGATTGAGAGATGTCTGTACGGAAATTTCAACCAATCATCAATGGAATAATAAATTATGGGACTCAATTTTTTTTTCCGAATTCGACATACATCGATGTATACGTGACTTTTGTCACCTTGTAAATACCGCAACATTTTTTTCTTCATCGATGATCTTATCACCAGCAGCTGCATATCGCTTCGAGCGATTTACATACTTAATCATTACATTCCAGCAATATGTCAAAAACGATGTCTATGGATTTGAATTCGAAGACCTTGGGTATCGAAAAGACGAAAAAAATGAAAAAAAAAAAAAAAAAAAACATCTTTGTAACAATTTTTTTCATAATTTTTTCAACACCTTTATGTGACCGCTCATGGGCCAAGAGACTATAAAGACCATATAGTCCATACAGACCAGGGATAAGCATACATTCATTGAGAATGTATTTCAAATACTTTCCTAACCAAATAACTACGATCAATTATCATGCAAAAATCAATATTTTCACATTTCTGAAATAATTATGAATTTACGTGAATATTATTATTTTTCAATGGATCGAAATATTCAACAAATCCGAATAAAATTCATTATCATTTGTTCCGAAAAGTATTTCAAATACATTTTCATCGAATGAATGCCTTTCATTGAATGAAAGGCAATCGGTCCAAAACCATAAGGACTTCCAATTAACCCCGAAGAAACCCTGAAAAATATGTTTTCATCATCACAAGATCCGCGAACGGCGTATCGAGATCTGCATTCGCGGCGATCGTGATGCCAAGTGCGACGATGCGAATTCGAACTCGCGGGAAAAAAAACCTTAGCAGACGTGTATGTCTCACACGCGCGTTCAATTGTCGCAGACCGTGGCTACTGTTTTCGCTCCCGAAATTCCACTCGACGAGCGTGTGGACCCGAAGATCGAAGCCAGCCGACGACGGAGCATCATCGTCGTGCGTCGATGAGACGACGGCCGGCTATTCGACCGAGTCGACCGATCCACTAGATTTTCGCGGCCTATAGGTACGCGCAAACGGAAACCAAAGCGTACGGAACACGCTAGGCACGCGCGACATGCGCCACGAATGCGACGCGTCGTCGCTTCCTCTATTCCGTTCTGTCGTTGCTTCAACCGCATGAGACCCATCCGTCGCATCCGCGAGGTAACTGGAGCAGACTATGACCGAAGAACGCGACGCACGTAGGCGCGCTGTTGCCGATTTACAATCAAACGTCTGGGATTAATCGTGAACGGTGACCATGTGTACCACCCGATAGAATTCAAATTGTTGAATCCATTCTCGATGAATCGGTACTTAAAGAATACAGAAGTTCTTTGTATTTGTCCAGGCATCACGCATAAAGTACAAACGTGCTTTGTATTTGTCAGGACATCAAGTACAAAGTACTTAAGAACTTTGTATTTGTCCGGGCATTACGCGTAAAGTACAAACGTGCTTTGTATTTGTCAGGACATCAAGTACAGAGTACTTAAGTACTTTGTATTTGTCTGGGAATCACGCACAAAGTACAAACGTACTTTGCATTCGTCTGGGCAATAACTGCAATGCACAAAAGTACTTTTTGGTTGTCTGGGGATCAAGCACAAAGTACAAAAGTACTTTGTAGTTGTCTGGGGATCAAGCACAAAGTACGAAAGTACTTTGTATTTGTCTGGGCATCGAGTAAAAAGTACAAAAGTACTTTGTATTTGTCTGGGCATCTGTCACAAAGTACAAAATTACTTTGTATTTGTCTAGGCATCACGCAAAAAGTACAAACGTACTTTGTATTTGTCAGAACATCAAGTACAAAGTACAAACGTACTTTGTATTTGTCAGAACATCAAGTACAAAGTACAAACGTACTTTGTATTTGTCAGGACATCAAGTACAAAGTACAAAAGTTCTTTGCATTTGTCTAGGCATCAAGTTAAAAGTGCAAAAGTACTTTGAATTCGTCTCGGTATCAAGTACGAAGTACCAAAGTACTTTGTACTTGTCTGGGCATCAAGTAAAAAGTACAACGGTATTTTGCATTCGTCTGGGCATTGAGCAACAAGTACAAAAGTACTTTTTATTTGTGTGAAGCTCCAAGTACAGAGTATGAAAGTACTTTAGTTGTTGCTTTTTATGCACTAAATCCGCAAAGTAACATAGTATGACTTCCTACAATCCCGTAAGATTGAACGCCCCAATCCCTTGATGGCTGGTCGTCGAACAGTATGATCGAAATATCACCTGGGGTAGTGAGTAACCCCAGTGTATCGTTCACGCATATGACCCGGATATGTACCATTGTGGGGTTAAAATTGAACACAACGATCCTCAGAATAAACGTAAAACGAATGAAAATTCCGGAAGACGACTAAATTAACGACGATTCGCTTCGACGATTTTGATAGTCGAAGAAAAAAAATTGTCAAAAAAAAATTCCGAACCAACGTCCTCAAACTGTGAAGACCGAAGCGATAACGAATAAGAAGCGTTATTATACATTTGGTTATCGTGAGTATCAGAAAGCCAACCGTGTGAACAGGTGATTTTGATATACGACACTTGGCGGTTGGCTAATAACGACGCAGTAATCTTCGGTAAACGTTGAAAATCATCTTTATGTACTAATAGCGTGTGATTGTGACATTGTGCGTCGCAGTGAGCGGTAAAAAAAAATCTACGAACGTGAATAATGTGAAAACTTGCGGCTGAGTCGTTTCCAGTTCACTCACTGACAATCCACGACGACAAATATCCGAGAATGTATGAAATTAAGCGTCGCGGCAACGTGATTGGGGGGGGGGGGGACTAGGCGAGCCAATAAGCGAATAGAGACGAGAAAAATGTATAATTCGCCGAACGGCGAAAGCCCGAGGCGCAAGATTTCACGATTTTCTCGACGACGCAACGATTTCGTCGCGATTAATCCCCAACCGATCGTATGCAAATTTTGGGATACAACGCGCCCTGTCGAGCCGGTGTAAAGCTTTTCGCGAACGGCCGAACGAACCGGAGAATGCGAAACGAGGAAGGAAATAAAGATTGCACGAAGGGTCTGGGACGAGGGCCTCCGCGAAATGGCGACAAAGCCGCCGATAAAATCTCAATCCACCATTCACACCGAGACTCATTGTTCTTTTTTTTTTTTGTGATTCTCGATTGATCTTTCACAGACTTATCGAATTTGACAATACAATGGACATATCTTACTTATTATTATTATTATTATTATTATTATTATTATTATTATTATTATTATTATTATTATTATTATTATTATTATTATTATTATTATTATTATTATTATTATTATTATCTCGGACTTACAAATTTTGTTCGGTGGTTTAGTAGAGCAACACGTGGACTATAGTCAAGCGTGTTCTCCTAACAACTGGTAAATTACATTATAATTACATTTATTATTACTATTATTATTTTAGTGAATCAGTTCTTCTACATTATACATTTATATAGGCGATACACGCTATGGCGAAATAAAAAAAAAAAAGAAAGAAAAAAGAACGCCCGTTAATTTGGGGCACGCAGGTGGGAGTACGCGTAACCAATGAAATTCGGCGATGGGTGTGATAAAGAAGGTCATGATGAATTCATTATAACGACGTTTGATCATGTGTCATCCGTAAGTATAAGTACGGCCACGATCGCCGGAGTATCTCACAAAGTGTCGGCAAACGATATAAAACAGTTTGTTTAAGAATCCTCGAAGGAAAATCACCCAAATCAAAGAAAAATGAATCAACTATTGAGCGTACGTAGAACAAAGCGAACAAATTAGCCGCAATCTTACTTTTTTTCCATAATCGTGTGATAAAAAAAAATTTGAAACTAATTATACGAATTAAGTTTGAAATATTGAATTTTTATAGATTGAACAAATTTTGGATCACAGATCTCACAGTTGTGAACGAAATTCTTTTTAGTTTGTTTTTGTGCATGCCTCAGATTGTGGAACTTTCGTTTCAACGCGTTTTATTCGTTTCAACTTCATCAATTTTGAAAAAAAAAAAATTAATAAACCGATCAATATTTATTGCTTCATTTTTTTCGTTATATTTATTTTAGCGCGTCAATCGCGCGTAACTTTTATCCGTTCCGATGCATCGACAATCGTGAATTAAACTTATATAGTACAGAAATATTGGATAACTTAATTAATTCTACTTTTTTTTTCTTTTTTTTTTTTTTTTTTTGCAGTGGCGTACGGTGATGTCGTGGACAACGTTGGCTGTGGTCTTCATCATTTGCCAAATTTTGCCCAGAAGCACCCCAGTGCCGTGTGACATGTGCGGCCAATCGCCCCAGGAAGCTTGATCGCGGAAAATTTTGACGATGCACATCAATCGGACACGAAGAATCTCAAATTGTACATCGAACGATGCCGGAATTTCCATGGCGTCGAGGGATACGAGTGTCAACCGTATTACGATTCTGTTAACTCATTCACAAGTTTCTCACGTTTCATCCCGTCGGATCGTCATGTTGACGATAAACGATAAAAAAAAAAACCATTGTTTAATTTAATATCTTCGCAACAAATTATATCATAATATAGAAATATGAAACACCCCAATATGCACAAATCCGTACACGCCGTTACATCGAATTGTTACCATTTGGGTCACTTTCATCGATATTGAAAAATATGTGCGTAAAAAAAAAAAATAAAAAACTGTTTTGAAAAGTAACAAAAATGTATTTTTTTTATTGTTCGTAATGTTTAATTATCATGTCATTCTACATGTATGGAATGACATCCCATGTGGGGCTCTTTCGACCATCGAGGCTCAGCATTTTTGGTCTACCAAGAGTAGGGCCAAACCTTGGGAAAACAAATTTCGTTCATATTGATCACGCTTTTAAATGAGTAGGTATCCCGACTTAACTGTGTGAATGGTTCAGCAGTTTTACGTGAAAAGCGTGTGAGGTTTCACCTTCATTCCACCTTTTTTCAACATCACATTTAGGAGGAAAGAGATTGAAAGTAGGATGAAGTTATAAGCAATTCTTGTCTGAGTTTCAACTTCATTGCACCCTAAAAACCCGCAGTTATTTACTATTTTTCAAGTTTGGAAGGTGTAACGAAGGTGAGATAACGAAAGAAAAATGTTTGCCTTCGTTCGGAAGGTAAAACGAAGGTGAAATGACCGAAAGAAAAAATATCACCCTCACTCGGAAGGTGAATCGATGATGAAAAAACATTTCGACACCGCATCGAGGTTGATAAGACTCGAATTAGCTTCAGACAAAGTAGAACCCTTTTCGGCATCACCGTAAGAGTAGAAGTTCAGGATCTTTTTTTCGCGTGCTATCTTCTTCGAGCTTGAATTATGCATTATTATTTCTTAGTCTGTTTAGTTTTTGGAGTTTTTTTTCCCATACGCGATTCAAATGGGATTGAATTATTATTTTTTTCAGAACAACTTATTGAAATCGGAACTGCTTATTTTTTTCCATTATGACGATGATCCTGCTGAGTTGACATTATCGATTTGATCCTCGCGAGTCTCAAGATTTTTATTTCCAGGAGAGTTGGTGTTAAGTCCTAATTTTTTTTTTAATTGAGATAAATTTACCACGCATTCCCGTTACAAGAATTTTTTTTCGGCCATCCAGTTCCTACGTTGCGAAGATGAATTTCAATAATTATCAACGTGGTGGGGATTCGCCGCACGTGTTCAAACTTTGACGAGCCCATGAAGAAAAGTATACAAAAAAAAAAAAAAATCGTGCGAGTATTATCAACCGAGCGTTTGCCGGCAAACGCTGACATAAGAGCTTGTCCTTGACGCTTAGGAATTTTCGAAACCCGATAAGACGTTCCGCAAGAACGTTAAAAAAAAATTTTTCTACGCACTTGCTCGCGGGCAAAACTCCGTACAATTCGGAATTTCGATTACAATGAAATTTGATCGATCTTCGAAAGCTTGATAATAATTATCGTTCAAATATCCTGAGAAACAGAATTTTTGGCAAGTTCCGCAAAATTAATTTGCTGAAGTGTATAAACTTGTGAGAATGATTCCCAGGAAGATCGACAGTTTGAACAACACAGCATTTTTTTTGACGTTTCACAAACGATTATCAAACGATATTTGTTTTATCTAATGAGACGAAAATATTCGTCGATTCGATTGATCGAACGATTTTTTAATGATCATTTAAATATATGTAGTTACTCGCTTCTACTTTTATCTTATTCGTCATCGAGTCATATCTATTTTCGTCGAACAAACAGAAATTCTGTTCTCTAAAATGTCGACCTGTACGAGCATTGACATGGTTACATAATATGCATTAAATTTCTCGTAGACGTGTACAAGAAATTTGAAATATCATTATCCGAGTCAGCTACAAAAATAAAATTACAAAAAAGTAGCTGAGAAAATAAAATTATACGTTTCTAATAATTTCTGTACATTATCTTTTTGGGTACGCCGTCTGTAAACTGACCCCAAAAAGTCCTGTCGATATTGCTTTTTTTACGTACAAAAAATATAGGAAAAGTCTGAAACCATACTGGAATAGGACTTTTCAGGAATTATATCTTATATGTAACAACAGGATTTACAGCAATCTATCAGAACTTTATTGTGCTATGATCGATTGAATCTTATAGAGATATTTAACCCGACATTTTTCGTTCGTTCCCAAAAAGGGTTAGTGTAAAGACGGAAGGTTAACAAGACGACATAAATTATGCCAAGCAACTATAGTGAAATAAAAAAAAAAAGAAACGCCAATCAATTTCAGTAACGCGAGTGGGAAAAATTGGAATCAATTAAATTCGACTATGAGCGCGATGATTGGATCTGGTTGGATCTATCATAAAGACGTTTGTACAAGTGTCACCGGATGTTTCGACAGGTCCCAGGTCATAAGTACGCGCACGAATCGCCGAAATATATCACTAACTATCGGCAGACGAAATAACACGGTTCGGATACCAACCACTCGGTGGACGAAATTAAAAATAAACGAAAGAAAAAAAATTCCGTGGTGCAAATCGTCGAAGAAAAATCGACGGAATAAAATAGAAAATGAATCAACTGATGAACGTACGTAGAAAAAAAAGGAAAAAACAAAATTTTCGCAATCTTAATTCTTCCCATAATCGTGTGATTAAAATAGTCCTTTATGAATAATTAAATCGAGATATCAAATTTTCATGGATGAAGAAGTGTCCGGATCACAGATCTCACAGTTGTGGAAAAAGTTTTCATTTTGGTTTCGTGCAATCGTAGATTGTGTTTATCGTTCGTTCAAACGTTCTGTTTTTATCGATATTGAAAAAAAAGAATAAACCGATAAACTTATGAGAAAGACGGAAAATCCTTTTCTCTTTTTTTTAATTATTTGTCTTATTTGTTTTGAGTAAATATTACCCGAGTCGAGATTTTCACCTTATGTTTAATATTATCTTATAAATCCAAATGGGAAAGTAAGGTGGGTTTGAAATATTTTTTCACCTTCGATTCGACCTCAATGCGGTGTCAAAATGTTTTTTCATCGTCGTTTCGTCCGAATGAAGGTGAACATTTTTCTTTCGTTATACCACCTTAGTTTGACCTTCCAAACTTGAAAAATTCGGAAATAACTGCAGATTTTAAGGGTGAAATGAATTTGAAGCGCAGACAAGAATCGCTTATAACTTCATTCTACTTTCAATCTCCTTCAACCTAAATGTAATGATGAAAAAAGTTGAAATAAAGGTTAAAATTTCGACTCGGGTACATAAATATTGAATAAAATGATTAACAGTACTTTTTTAAATTATCTTTTGCAGTGGCGTGTGGTTGTGTCGTGGACAACGGTGATTATGTTGTTTATCGTTTGCCAGTTATTGCACGTGTCCACCCGAAAGCACTGTCCGCTGTGTCTTCAAATACCGCGAGAAGATTAACCGACTGCAAAAATGTTTACGAACCACATTTCTCGGACATGATGAATCAAAAATTGTGCATCGAACGATGGCGGACGTACGCTAGAGTAGAGAGATGTTAATGTCAACCGTTTTACGATTACACAGGCCAACAAAATTTCAATGATTTCAAAAGTCAAGACGAGCGAGAACCGATTCTTTAAAATTTTTCCCCGAGGAACGAGAATCCGGCTTCGGAAATATCAAATTGGCTCCGGTGAAACAAATATTAGAGGTTTCTTTTCCCAATCAGCGATAGATGATGGCTGCAGAATTTCATTAACTTTAATTACAACGGAAAATCACTTGAAGCTCGGATGAAAAATTGTCCCCGAGCATTTAATGGTCACGAAACTCAATTTCTCGCTTCATAGACTAATAGAGCTAGGTCCAAGCTTTCATTTAATTCTATTTGAAATATTCTATTTGCTCGCGTTACTTTTTGGGCCCTTTGTGCCTGTTTTTCTCGAAAACTGCAACCAATTTGACATTTCTGAAGCCAAATTCGCATTCTACCGATAAATTTTTTAACTCGTATAACTACCATGAATTATATCTGTAACAAAGACAAAATTGGTGATGTGCTAAAATAAAATTAAAGTTTTTCTATTTATCCACCTATTCAATGTTATCCCTTTTTTTCATTAATCAAGATATCATTAATTAGGTAAAAAGATGATATTGAATATAGATATTTTTATTTTCTTCTGCTCCCTAGTTCTTAAATTGCGACGTTAGGTTTCAATAATTGTCATCTCGAAGCGGATACACCACTCGTGATCAAACTCTGGAAAGCTTATAAAAAAAAATTTGAGAAAAATAACAAACAAACAAATTGTTCGAGTATTGTCAACCGACAGTTCGGTCGCTGACCCTGACGAAGCTTGTCGAAGCTTGTCTTAACGCTTAGGAATTTTCCGAACCCGATAAGACGACCTCCAAAAATATTTTCTCTACGCCTTTGCCTGCGGGCAATGCTTTCTACGATTCGGGAATTCGGAGACAATGAAATTTGTTAGAATGATTCCCAGGAAGATCGACAGTTTGGATAACAAAGCATTTTTTCGTCGTTTCGCTATGGCGAAATAGGAAAAAAAAGAAAAAAAAAAGAACGCCCGTTAATTTGGGGCACGCAGGTGGGAGTACTCGTAACCAATGAAATTCGGCGATGGGTGTGATAAAGGAGGTCATGATGAATTCATTATAACGACGTTTGATCAAGTGTCAGCCGTAAGTATAAGTACGGCCACGATCGCCGGAGTATCGCACAAAGTGTCGGCAAACGATATAAAACAGTTCGTTTAAGAATCCTCGAAGGAAAATCACCCAAATCAAAGGAAAATGAATCAACTATTGAGCGTACGTAGAAAAAAGCGAACAAATTGGCCGCAATCTTACTTTTTTTCCATAATCGTGTGATAAAAAAAAATTTGAAATTAATTATAGGAATTAAGTTTGAAATATTGAATTTTTATAAATTGAACAAATTTTGGATCACAGATCTCACAGTTGTGAACGAAATTCTTTTTAGTTTGTTTTTGTGCATGCCTCAGATTGTGGAACTTTCGTTTCAACGCGTTTTATTCGTTTCAACTTCATTAATTTTGAACAAAAAAATTAATAAACCGATCAATATTCCTTTTTTATATTTATTTTGGCGAGTCAATCGCATCGACAATCGTGAATTAAACTTATGTAGTACCGAAATATCGGATAACTTAATTAATCCTACTTTTTTTCTTTTTTTTTTGCAGTGGCGTACGGTGATGTCGTGGACAACGATGGCTGTGGTCTTCATCATTTGCCAAATTTTGCCCAGAAGCACCCCAGTGCCGTGTGACATGTGCGGCCAATCGCCTCAGGAAGCTTGATCGCGGAAAATTTTGACGATGCACATTAATCGGACACGAAGAATCTCAAATTGTACATCGAACGATGCCGGAATTTCCATGGCGTCGAGGGATACGAGTGTCAACCGTATTACGATTCTGTTAACTCATTCACAAGTTTCTCACGTTTCATCCCGTCGGATCGTCATGATGACGATAAACGATTGAAAAAAAAAACATTGTTTAATTTAATATCAACGCAACAAATTATATAATAAAGAAGAAATATGAAACACCCCAATATGCACAAATCCGTACACGCCGTTACATCGAATTGTTACCATTTGGGTCACTTTCATCGATATTGAAAAATATGTGCGTAAAAAAAAAAAAATAATAAACTGTTTTGAAAAGTAACAAAAATGTCTTTTTTTTAATTGTTCGTAATTTTTAATTATCATGTCGTTCCATATGTATCGAATGACATCTCATGTGGAGCTCTTTCGACCATCGAGGCTCAGCATTTTTGGTCTACCAAGACTAGGGCCAAACCTTGGGAAAACAAATTTAGTTCATATTGATTACTCTTTTAAATGAGTACGTATCCCGACTTAACTCGGTGAATGGTTGAGCAGTATTACGTGAAGAGCGTGTGAGGTTTCACCTTCATTCCACCTTTTTTCAACATCACATTTAGGAGGAAAGAGATTGAAAGTGGGATGAAGTTATAAGCAATTCTTGTCTGAGTTTCAACTTCATTGCACCCTAAAAACCCGCAGTTATTTACCATTTTTCAAGTTTGGAAGGTGTAACAAAGGTGAGATAACGAAAGAAAAATGTTTACCTTCATTCGGAAGGTAAAATGAAGGTGAAATGACCGAACGAAAAAATATCACCCTCACTCGGAAGGTGAATCGATGATGAAAAAACATTTCGACACCGCATTGAGGTTGATAGGACTCGAATTAGCTTCAGACAAAGTAGAACCCTTTTCCTCATCACCGTAAGAGTAGGAGTTCAGGATCTTTTTTTCGCGTGGTATCTTCTTCGAGCTTGAATTATGCATTATTATTTCTTAGTCTGTTTAGTTTTTGGAGTTTTCTTTCCCATACGCGATTCAAATGGGATTGAATTATTATTTTTTTCAGAACAACTTATTGAAATCGGAACTGCTTATTTTTTTTCATTATGACGATGATCCTGCTGAGTTGACATTATCGATTTGACCCTCGCGAGTCTCAAGATTTTTATTTTCAGGAGAGTTGGTGTTAAGTCCTATTTTTTTTTATTTGAGATAAATTTACCACGCATTCCCGTTACAAGAATTTTTATTCTGCCATCCAGTTCCTACGTTTCGAAGATAAATTTCAATAATTATCAACGTGGTGGGGATTCGCCGCACGTGTTCAAACTTTGACGAGCCCATGAAGAAAAGTATACAAAAAAAAAAAAAAATCGTGCGAGTATTATCAACCGAGCGTTTGCCGGCGAACGCTAACATAAGAGCTTGTCCTTGACGCTTAGGGATTTTCGAAACCCGATAAGACGTTCCGCAAGAACGTTAAAAATTTTTTTTTCTACGCACTTACTCGCGGGCAAAACTTCGTACGATTCGGAATTTCGATTACAATAAAATTTGATCGATCTTCGAAAGCTCGATAATCATTATCGTTCAAATATCCTGAGAAATAGAATTTTTGGCAAGTTCCGCAAAATTAATTTGCTAAAATGTATAAACTTGTAAGAATGATTCCCAGGAAGATCGGCAGTTTGAATAACACAGCATTTTTTTTTCGTTTCATAAACGATTATCAAACGATATTTGTTTTATCTAATGAGACGAAAATATCCGTCGATTCGATTGATCGAACGATTTTTTAATGATCATTTAAATGTATGTAGTCACTCGCTTTTACTTTTATCTTATTCGTCATCGAGTCATATCTATTTTTGTCGAACAAACAGAAATTCTATTCTGTAAAATGTCGACCTGTACGAGCATTGACATGGTTACATAATATGCATTAGATTTCTCGTAAACGTGTACAAGAAATTTGAAATATCAGCTAAGCTTTCATTTAATTCTATTTAAACTATTCTATCTGCTTGCGTTATTTTTCTACAGGTCTTCAAAGACGGTCGAAAACACGTTTTTTGGGCCCTTTGGGCCTGTTTTTCTCGAAAACTGCAACCAATTTGATATTTCTGAAGCCAGATTCGCATTCTACGGATGAATTTTTATCTCGTATTACTATTATGAATTGTATCTGTAGCAAAGACAAAATTAGTGATGTGCTGAAATAAAATAAAAGATTTTTCATGTATCCACCTATTCAATATTTTCTCTTTTTTATATATCTACCGATTTAGTGTCACCTCTTTTTTTTCATTAACCAAGACATCATTAATTGGACAGAAAGATGATATTGAAAATAGATATTTTTATTTTTTCCTGCTACCCAGTTCTTAAATTGCGACGCTAGGTTTCAATAATTATCACCTCGAAGCGGATACACCACACGTGTTCAAACTCTGCGGAGCTGATAAAAAAAATTTGAGAAAAATAGCAAACAAACAAATCGTTTGAGTATTGTCAACCGACAGTTCGGTCGCTGACCCTGACGAAGCTTCTCGAAGCTTGTCCTTGACGCTTAGGAATTTTCCGAACCCGATAAGACGACCCCCAAAAATATTTTTTTCTACGCACTTGCTTGCGGGCAACGCTTCGTACGATTCGGGAATTCGATTACAATGAAATTTGGTATCGACCTTCGAAAGCTCGATAATAATTATCGTTCATATATCCTGAGAAATAGGATTTTTGGCAACTGTCGCAAAATTAATTTGCCGGAATGTAGATAAACTTGTAGAAATTATTCTCAGGAAGATGGATAATTTTAATAACAAAGCATTTTTTCGTCGTTTCACAAACGATGTTATAATGATTCTCAAAGCATTATGTTTTTTTTTCTTCTCAAAATATTTGTTCTATCTAATGAGACAAAAAAATATTCGTCGATTTGACTGATCGAACGATCGCCTAATGATGGTCATTTCGTTATCATATCTGTTTTTGTGAAACAAGTAGAAATGTTTGTTTCTATATAGTGAGACAAAAATACTCGTCGATTCGACTGATTGAACGATCGCCTAATGACCACCATATCTATTTTTGTGGAACAAATAAAAATTCTTCGTTATGTAAAATGTCGATTGAGATGGTTATGTACTACGTAGATACATATTCAATTTCAAATATGCATGTACGAAAATTTACAATATAATTATTCGAATAAAATCGCGTAATTATTAAAATAAAATTACACGATCATTTCGAATGACCTGAAAATAATGTGATCACGTCATTCGAGCAAACGAATTATTCCAGAATATTTCGCTAATCACAATGGCCAGTCGATAGAACCAACAAGCGAGTTATTAGAACGCAAAAAAAAAAAAAAAATCCGAAGCGTATTTAACGACGCGACGGCCGTGAAAACATATTTTCCATGCGGTCGAATCACGTGATTTCCCCATTTGGCGTTATCGTCGTTGAATGGTCCCACGCCTTGGCCGCATCGAAAACCAACAAAGGCCACAAGGTATAAATACTCGAACGAGTTGTGGAAATCTATCACTACGCTTCGACAGATTCAACACAGTTCGAATTCCAACCTTCGCGGAGAAATTCATTTCCAATCATCGAAGAAAAATCGACCGAGTGAAATAAAAATGATTCAATCAATCAACGTAAGTAGAGCAAAGCCAACAAATCTGTAGCAATATTTTTTTCTTTCTATAATCGTGTTCACGAAATTGTCGTTCATTAACGATTACATCAAAATATCAAATTTTCAACGTTCTATTCTTCATCAATATGAAAAAATATACATAAAATATATATGTAAAACAAATAAATCAATGAATTCAAGAGAAAGATGGGAAATCATTATATATTTTGTTCATATTGGGTCATCAATTACGCGTAAATTTTTCGTGTCGTTTCGACGCAACAACAAACGCGACCCAAAACGTAATTGTTGAAGCAATATTTATTGAAATTAATTAATCGTAATTTTGTTTTTTAAATTACTTTGTTTCAGTGGCGTACTGTTGTGGCGTGGACAACGACGGTTACGGTGTTCGTCGTTACCATGGCTATGTCGAGATGGACCCACAAACCGTGTGGACCCGAGTGCCACCGTCCAGGTCTCCCAGCCTAAACGATCGCAAAAATTTTTACGAACCACGTTCCTCGTACACGAAGAATCTCAAATCATACAACGAATTATGTCCACCGTTTTACGATTATATCATAAAATCCAAAAGTTTAACACGTTAAAAAAACAAAAAAAAAAATATTAAGATTGATTCAATAACAATGTAATACATTATACAATATTTTTTCAATTTACTCATGTCGTCGTGAAACACCCCAACATGCACATCCGTGAACATGTGTAACATCGAATTTTTACCATCTTGGGTCCCTTTCATCGATATTGAAGACATGTATGTAAAAAAAAAAATAATAAAGCATTTCAATAAAACCAACAAAAAATGTTACCGTTACATCCTTCTTATCTTTCACTTATTATGTCGTCCGTCCAGTCTTATTGTTAGAAGCCGAACCGAGAGCAAATTTGTACATTTTTTTAGCATAATGTCCGATTGACGGGCCTGTTGTACTTTTTCCATAATGCATAGTTTCTGGATCACCGTAATGCATTTATTTGTTACAAGTTTCGACTTTACTTAATATGTGACATTAGAGTAGTTCTTAAAAAAATCACTATCGCTACCCATCTTCCTAATGATTCTAGACCATGAAAAATGAATTTTTATATATTTTTCCGATTTCTAAATTTACCCTCTGCACCGCCTGAATTCATTTGATAGTTTTAAAAACCATTGATTTTTTTTAACGTAAACGGTCAGGAAAAGAAATCGGGAAAAAAATATATATTGTAAAAATCTATAGCACAAAAACACAACGAAAATTTTGGCAGTCAACCGGCAAACATAACTTAGAAAAAAAATCATTTTTATTTTTATTTTTTAGGTTATATTTGCCGGATAGCTGCCAACATGTTTTGGTGTTTTTGTGGTATGAATTCTTATAAAATACCTTTTTTTCGATTTTTTTTCGTGTCAATTCCTTTTTCGTGGTCTACAATCATTTGGAAGGTGGGTAGCGATATTATTTTTTACGCCAAATAAGAACGACCCTAATGTAACATATGCGTATAATATTCCTGCCCGGAGCAACTGTCCCGCGCCATAGCGCCGGTGGCGCCATTCATGCGGCAAATTTCGCAACCGAAAAAAAAAAATAAAAAGACTCTCACCTATCAGGCGGCGTGTAAAACCCAACCTAATCCAAAACCGAAACCGTTTCGGATCTCGAACCCCAGACATTCCCGGAATTTTCCCCTAGCTCTTTGCGGTGCTCCGTATAGTTGTGAATCGGTCAAACAGGGGGAGCCACGATCGCCCATGGATCCTGGGCGTTAGCAGGCGTTGGTGTCATTGACTCTCGTGACTGGCGGTCAACGCAGCACGCGTAGAGGAAACGGCCGTCTCGTGTCTGTCGCATGAACTGTCATCTATTCGCGAATGTGAGGTTTTAAGGAAGATCGATGAAGAGGAAGGGTACAAAAGTGAACGAACGTACCACAACAGCGCGAAACGTGGAATGTTCAAGTGCGTGGCGAAGGATCTCGGAGAAAGGGGTGAGGATGTCCGCAGGATGTTCGATGGCGCGGTACTCGCCAGCTTAGATGTGTAACTCGCCCTCGCTCTCCTCATTGTATGCATATAAGCCGTTGAACAGCTGGACAACGGAAGTTGGAAAACGTCAGCGTGCTGCGATATCACTCATATAGGTGATCCTCGGGTTTCTCCATAGTCGACAACCCCTCACCACCCGGGGAACCATCTTTCCAACCCGCTCCCTTTGTCGAACCCTCGAACGTGCTTCCCCCCACTGGCATACTCGCGATTCATCCTGAAATGACGTCCTACGATAGGCGGCGATAGATTTACGACGCACCTGCGCATGCAACGTTGAATGTTCGTTTAGTCTTGATGCATTAACCCCCCAACCCCCTCCCGCCGATTGCATTAATGTATTATCGGTCCGTTGTTGGGTATTGGTACGCGTGTTCCGAGTACAGTCTGTCACTGGATCGCAAATTCGTCTGGAATGGACGAATTTGTGGGAGCGATGTGGAAGGGGTGGAGTTTTGCATGTAGGATTGACGTCAGAAGATCAATTCGTAGTTATTGACACTGCCAGGCTTGTTAGGGTTCTTAGGACACAACGAAAATGACGAAAGTGAGTAGCTGAACCATCGACATATAGATATGGACTGCTGATGCCACGAGAAAGAGTGAAATCGCAATAGAAAGAGAGAAGACTAGGGTGGCTCTAAGCCTCTCTCTCTATGTGAGTTAAGGCTGATTGGTCGCAATGTTCTATATGTTGATGATCGCGACCAATCAGCTTTAACTTGGAAAGAGAGAGGCTTAGAGCCATCCTAGTGTTCTCTCTTTCTATTGCGATTTCACTGTTTTTCGCGACATTAGCAGTCCATATCTATAAGTCGATGAGCTGAACCTTGTGTGAAGTCAGCTGACAGCAAGAACCGTGACAAGCCTCCTGGAGGTTTATTCAGGTTCTTAACCCTAGAACCCCACACTTCACACCAAGACAATCTTACAGCTGTGATTTTTATCGCTTGAACACGAATTTTCGTTCCGACTGTGCGTGAAATTACTGAATAAATTGATAATGGGCTTGAATCGAATGAATTATCAAACTCTCAAAGTTCGTCGAGATCGTGACGACGATATCGTGTAGCTTTCCTGCCCCGAGAATGAGCAATTGTTTGCAGTTTTTTTTCTCTTCTTTTTTCGAAAGAAACGATAGCAACGTAGGCGAACATTTTATGACACCCAGCAAAGTTATCACAGTTTTACTATTGTCTATGATTGTTTTAGCCTGTATCGTCCCACAAACTTTACCTAGCGGATCATTGTAACGGATTGTCTTATCTGGCAATTAAATGAAGTTGTGCAAACTCCATTTCGAGTGACTCGTGTGTCTTTACAGCCACCACCAGTTCCAACAGCTCTTTCTTATATCATCATCCAACGAGTCTCGATGATAAAGCATCTTGGAATGAAATCCCGATCAACGTTTCCCGCTGACTTAGCGCATCAGGTCATTATTATTTCGTTACCTTGTGAGAAAAAAAATTGGTTCTTTTTATCAGAATCTTTCACACGATTTATGAGTAAGAATCGCAAATGTCTTATCAGTCATCACTCAACGAAGGCACACGGGGCTCCGCACGAGCGACAAAATCTCCAATATCCCTCCTCCGAGTGAAATATGAATGATGAAGTATCATGACGAAAATTCTCGAATCATGCTCCCTAATTCTTCGATCCCTCGATCCGTTTCGTTCGTTGGCTTCCATATGACGTTTTATCATAGATCCCCGGGTTGGCAGAACGCTGCGGGGAATCCCACAGGATCACAGTTACCTCACAGCTCTCTGTGTATACCCGCTGTCAAGTCTGTCCTGCACATTCGTGTGTCCTTCTTCAACGAGACGACGACGACCATGGGTGACCTTATCGGTCGGTCTATCTGTACCTGTCCCAAGTTCGACTTTTCGTTCCCCCGGAAAAAAAAACCGAGTTGAGCATACGGACGCGTATGCTCGTGGGGTTCGACTTATCCAGACGCTTTGACTTTCGAGACGCTTACCGTGCGTCATGAGACGCCTCACTCGGATGCATCACGATCGGGAAAGACGTCTCTGTGTTCGATCGACCTTTTGTTTTCTAACGTTTGTAACATTTCTCAGGTCGTAAATTTAACTCGTGGGAGAGTATGTCGAACTCGCGTGGGGTCCATCGCGAAGACGCGGGTCAGCTTCTCAGGCTGCTGCTGCTGCTGGTGCTGCTGCTGGGGATGCTGCACGATGCGGCGAAGAAGAATCGATTCTCACTGGCCAAATGACTGGTTGGAAATATGTCGTGCAATCAGGTTCAGAATTTGTGCTGGGTATTCTTTTTTTTTTATGTTTGTTCCTTTTTTTTATGTTTTGCTGATGTTTCGGAGGTGTTATCACGATGATCGGTGATCGATTGTGGAATTTTACGATACAATTACGAAGGAGTTTATGAGAAATCACGATAGTCGTACTGGAGTGACGTGGAGGAAGAGTGTGAAGGGCATAACGATCGACAGCCAGTTTGAGACGAGCGATTGGTGCTGAAAATCCAAAATATATTGTTTTGTGATTTTTATCTTTTGATTCACACGTTTGCATGGAAGGATGTGGATTTGTTTGAAAGGGTCAATTCGTAGACATTAAATTTCATATTTATTCCGATAGTAATTATCACTCGCAGCCTTGGACATTGATTCGAAAAATTTGTACCTCTTGCTATGACAATTTTTGTTCATCATTAAAAAAAAAAATCATGTATAAAATCTCATACTTGTAAAATCTCAAATATTTAGGTGTCAATCAACAACAAAAAAAGTTATATGTCATATCGTATGCGATAACAAATAATTCATCATATTTCGATTTTCTCGAGTTATTCGATTCTTCGACGGATATTTCGTTAAAAATATCAACACGCGTTACATTCCATCAAGCTTAAACGACTCGACTGAATTATTCGTGAAAACCCTTAAACGTTCATTGAAATTAAATATTCGTATGAATTCGATCGGATCGCACGATCGTCGAACGAAGAATAAAACAATTAAAAAAAGTGAATCTTTTTCCACAACCTCGGAAAGCCGTCTCAATGTATGTTTGTTTCTTTTTTATATCCGTTTTTTTTTTTTTTTTTTTTTTTTTTTCATTTTCCATAGCACAAGTAATGAAAATTATATTCGTTGGCGCACCAACTCGAAGAATGGATTATTCCTTCACGAAGTTCCGGCTCGTTATCGGCCACTGGATCGCCCCCGTCGAGCTCAAGCTGTGTGGGTTATGCATGAGTAATATAGTGTGTCTACACGGTATAACGAGGGAGAGAGTGGACATCGATCTGATCCGGTGCGATCGATAGATTCGATCGCACGAGCGACTTCGAGTTTCATCATATATATATATATATATTTCCATTTTTTTCTTCTTCTTCTTTTCTCCATCTTGTTATGACACGCGAAACTGAAATCGCGCCGAACGAAACGCATAGCAATGACGTGAGACGGACGAGGATGCATTTTCCCTCGGGGTTCTCTATCCGTCTCGCTCTCGTTTCTCAGCCGAGCGCCAGCCGCCATCGGACTCACCTCGCTGTGTTTTTGCTCTGCATAAATGATGAGCTTGGGTATTTTAATGAAGACATTCCAGAAGCGCTTCGCTCCGCGCTCCTGGCTCCGTCGTCGTCGTCGTCGTCGTCGTCTTTGACTCCGTCGTCGTCATCGTCGTCGTCGTCGTCGTCTTCTCCGATGCTGGATACAACGAGAGGGAGGACGAAACCATATGAGACCCGATGGAAAAAGAAGAACGAGGAACGAAGATGGTGCTATCAACGATTTTCACGGTGCTTCGTGTCTTCGTTATTCGATCGAAAATTCATTATCTTTATTCTTATCCTTCGTATGATTTTTCCATTTCATGCTCTTTATGAGTTTGCATTTTACATTATTTGCACATTCATCTGTCATACATAATATGTTAGGTTTCAATGATCAGTTCGTTCGCGTTTACGCTTTGAAAATAAATGATAATAATAATAATAATAATAATGACGAAAATAATAATAATAATAATATAATAATAAAAACAATTATCATCATATTATTTGGATATTCATCTGTTATACACAATATGTTCGATTTAAATGATTAGTTCATTCGTGTGTCGATGTTTACACTTTGAAAATAAATAAATAAATAATAATAATAATAATAACAATGATAATCAGTTGTTAGAGAGATTAGATTAGACATTACAGTTCAATTGTTAGACTATTGAATTTTTGTTTCGTGCATCTGTTGAAACATAAAAAAATAATCAATCAATTAAACCGCATTCGTAATTCAATCGATCAATCCACAAGTTAAATTTTCAGCCTCGCCAAATAACTAATAACTGATTGGGCTATCGTTGAGCAATAATTTTTCGATATTTCGAGCCATATAGAAAAAAACAAAAATCTCGATTCCTAATAAAACAGAATTTTGTCATTCTCATAATTTCCTATTTTCAATGTTAATCATTTAAATAGTACATCAATACCGATTTTTTTTATTTATACGCAGACACTGTACTCGAATATATATTTCCATTGTTCCGACATTATTTAAGCGTCGAGATTGCGATTAATTTCACCGAACGCGATCGTACATCACCCGGGAGCAAGTTGTATCGTATCGATCGATTGATTATCGGTTGGGATACCGATCCGACTAATTGCTATCCACAAACGGGCAGGTGTCTCGCGGAGGCGGCCCCCGTCGACTTCTCAGCATCCCGCGAGATGCTGCTGCGCACATGAGAATCGAAGAAATTCGCGTGGTTGCGATTCCGAAGAACTTTTTTTTTATTTTTTTTTCATTGATTCGGATCGAACGTTAAACAGATCACCGCTTCACGTCACACGTACTCGCGGGTAATTTATCTGTGAATTAATTATCGGCGAAGAAGCGATTGAGAATGAGGATGGCGAATCGAATGCGTGATGATGCGTACAAATCGCACTTGTGTGGATCACCCATCACCCGTTGATAAATAGGACGTGGAGATTGAGAGTGAATTTTTGGCGCACGTGTTTTCGAATTCACCACCACCAGAAGCATCGGGGGGATGATGGTTGTTGGGTCCTTGCCCCAGTTCAAACGTCATCGAGAGTCACGTCGTGCCTTTCTTCCAACTTGTACGTTTCATCGTTCATGCGACACTTTTGCTCCCCATTTTTTTTTCGTCCAACGTATCTACCGTACCTCGACCCTTCTCCCTCCTCCCACCCCGCAAGGGCATTGTAAATACGATACCGAAGGGTGAACGGAGAGTGCGTGGAAAAAAACGAATCGAGGTAATGGGAACCGTGAATAAAGTTCGGGATCGAAAAAGCAGGTGCACTGCACGTCGTGACACAAACCTCGGACGGAAAATAATCGATGCACCTCTTCGTATGATCGAGGCTTGAAAAATGTAATAAATAAATGATGATTATGTGATAATGATATTGTGGAAATGTTGTAATGTTATCATAGAAGTTATGTAGAAACTTATGATTTTTAATAATAAACATTATAATAAATGATAATATAATTACCTATTTTATTATTATTATTATTTTTTTATATCCATTTTTTATACAATCGAGGCTTAAAATAGTAATAATAATAATAATAATAATAATAATAATATTGATAACTATTATTTGGTTTTGTTATAATATTTTAAAAAGTTGTATATAAGTTGTAATAATATTATTACTTATTGAATTATTATTATTATTTTTAATTTCAATTTTTTTTTCAATAATAGCGGCTTCAAAAAAACTAATCATAATAACGTTATTATCAAGTTTTGTAAAAATAATTTCAATAGTTGTCCAAATAAAATTTGATTCCATTGATTAATGACATTTTATGAATATTGTAATATTATAACAGACATTACATAGAATCTTATATTATATAATAATGAATGTGATAATGAATTATCGTGACATTACCTATTGAATTATTATTATTATTTTTAATTTTCCTTTTTTTTCATATTATCGAAGATTGAAAAATAAATGACAATAATAATTCAATGGGTAATGATATAATTATCTACTGTTGAATTCTCATAAATTCGTTAGTTGTTAACGTATAATCTCCATGCGCGTATCACAAATTGCAATACTGTATATAAATCTT
The DNA here is from genome assembly GCA_963662125.1 of Diplazon laetatorius. NCBI lineage: Eukaryota > Metazoa > Arthropoda > Insecta > Hymenoptera > Ichneumonidae > Diplazon > Diplazon laetatorius. Next base: position 3,190,457 of record OY759155.1, on the reverse strand, counting down.
GTGAAAATAATTTCATCGAAAAAATGCATAAATAATTTGATGCCGATGGAAAAAAAAATAAGAAATAAAATCTGATATCACAATATTAATACGGACTGAACCAACGTTCGCATGAACGCAACGTCGTACGTCAATTCGTTGCTGGTCCGAGCCCGTGGGAACATGGGATGAACAGCTTCCCGTTGGCATCCACGAGTGAGATAGACGAGACAAAAAATAAAATGCGAAGAAATAGAGAAGACGCGGGCGAGAGAGACAGAGAGAGGGAGATAGCGCTCGCCAGAGACAGAGAGACTGAGAAAGATAGAGAAAGAGAGACAGAGAAAGAACGAAAATCGGGGTATTCTCGCTAGAGACAGGTAGACGACCAGAAAATAATTGAATAACGAAAAACTAGAAATCGGATGGAAGTTGAGTCCCGAGAGCACACGTTGAACAGTAAAGCGCGGAGATGTTACAAACGAAAGAGTGGATCTACCGATATACCGACGGGGAGACTCACGGGACCTCAGAGGTGACACCGCCGAAATATGCCCGCGGCTGCATTCCTAGACTTTTTTTTGTTTTTTTTTCCCCCGGTCCTTTGTCGAGAAACGCGGCGCGTCACTGTGTCATCGTGAGGGAGTCCTGAATTTCTGGTCCGAGATAGTTGCCACTATATATGCGGTCGATAGGTTCTGTTTGAAGAAATCGCGATTGGGCCAGTGCGAAATAACGATTCATTGGAGCATTATCTAAAATCTGGAATTAATTACGTAATTATGATCATATTACAATTAGCCTTTGATATTTTAACTATTGTGACGTAGGACAAGAATTGCAAGAATTATGGATAATTTCATTTTTGTAAAATAAATTAAATCGTTGTTAATAAAAATTAAATCGTTGTTATTTTTAAATGCGTAATAACGCATTTAAAAATAAAAATAAAGAAGCCAATCAATTAACAACATGTTTGATCGATTAATAAATTCTTTTTTTTTTGAAATTTCGTACATTGTTCAGCCAGTTCAATTTCAATTTATCCTAAATTTCGTGGAGTAGGTAAGATGTGCACGAACATTGTGATCAATTAATAATAGGTCCAGTTATACGCTCAAGGACATAAGTTGAAATATAATGCTGCACGTGTGGATTTGTCAAAAACGATTGTCTCACCAATGACGGATGATATATATGAAATAAAGTACACGGCTTGGACCGCATCGCCACCCTGTAGAGGGAGAGACAGAGTCAAATTGTTATTCATATTCACGGTTCGACCATTTGCCGAAGCTCACTCGCTCTATTCGAGCCCGGAGTCGTTCATCGTTGTTTGCAATATCAATAATCTGACCCTAGACCATTGCACCGGGTTATATATGTTTTGTTTCCCCCTGCGAACCGTGTTTCGAGGGTGAGCCACGATCCCCCCGCCCTTCTGAACCGGTGCACCGAAGAGTTCGAGGGTTGTAGCATGGCCACACCCTACGTGCTCGGTATTTAATTACCGGGGCACGTTCGAGAGGGTCTTCATCCCTTATTCTTATTCTTCTCTTCGTTCTCTCTTATTTTCGTCTCGATATACACAACGCCGGAGCTTTTCAAAGTAATTCCAACGTTTTGGGGATGAGGAAAATATTTGAAAAATTTACGAATTTATCTCAATTTTTTATATTCCATTGACAAATGAGTCATTTTATTTTTTTTTACTCGAAGACTGAGAAGAAAAAAAATTAACACGTCGGATTTATTTTTCGTTGAATATAAAAAATAAAATAAAATTGTCATGTATATAGATATATCAACATTTACATATATTAATATTGTACGATAGCAACGCGAAATTTAGGACACGAATTAACCACATAACAAAGATTATGCATATAAATTTTATTATCACAAATATATATTTAATTCGCGTGAAAAAAAAAAATCGTCCCCCCTTTCCGTCCTGACCGAATATCTGAAAAAAAATCGTAAAAGGAAATCGTTTTTAATTTTTGAAGAAAAATCCGAATACCACGTTTCTGGTCCATAACGTTTCCGGTTTTTGAGTTATAAGTGTCCTTTCAGAATCCACCATACCTCTTTTTCATCCCCCTGGAGATGAAACTTTGACGAATCGTTTCTCACCGAATGCCTATATATAATGAAAACACTGTGACTTCTAAAATTCAACGGTCCCAGGTAAAACATCTATTAGTGATATTATATAATATAATAAATAAAGTTGCCAAAAAAATAGCAAAATAAAAATCCACAATCGATTTCACAGAGAAAAAAAATTATTTTTTGATTAAAAAAAATTAATATTTTTTTAATTAAAAAAAATTACAAAAATAAAAAAAACTAGCACCAAAAAAATGCGAAAAAAAGTATCGTTGGATAATTCGTTCGCTTCCGTTTCTCATCTCGTTCGACCGCATAGCTAGACGGACCAGGCGACGATTTTTCCAACCTCCTCGGATTCGTTTTTCTCGCGTTCGCATCTTCGAGGGAGTGAAAAATTTCATCGTTGAAATTCCTGGGGATCCAACTCGAAGACCTGGGGGGACAAACTTGTGCGCCAGGAAGTCTGTCAGGAACGATCGGGCACAACGTACTCTCCGTTCGTTGTACTCGACTTTGAACATCCAAACCGAAGCCAGACAAGTCAACGTGAAGATTTTAAGACTGCATGTGGCACTCACGTGGTGGTTTCCTGTCGCCCAACAGTTTTTCCACGTCTCGTAAGATCGCGAGCGCGCGCGCGCGAGTCGCACATGCGCGCGCACATTGCGTAACAAGACGTAAATTCAACACGTTTTTCGGTTTGTCGTGAGTCGAAAACGAACGCGCACACAAATCATAAGCGCGCCCGGGCAACCGACAAGCGACAGAGAGCGGAAGAGAAGAGGGAACAGACTGATTTATGCGCGATATGAGGATTGGCCTATTTGCATCCGAGCAGGTCGTCCGGAGGTTCAAAAACCACGAAATTCATTACCACAACCGGCTTGTTTTCCACTCTTCCCCTCCATCACGACATCGCACTCCAAGTGCCATCTTCGCAGACGTCTCATTCAGTACGAATTTTTTTTTTTTTTTTTTTTTTTTTTCATTACCCTAAAAAAAGTTGAGCCGAACATGTAACGCACCACGTCGTGACATACCAGAGCCTCGTAATAATTTTCTCATTATCATTCATGTTCGTTCGTCATTATTATTAGTAAATTATATTATTTCCGTGTTTGTTTTTTTTTTATTTTGGTATTTGAATTACTATAGATTCGTTGGGTGGCTTAATCGTCCGTAACAGTTTAAAGAAAAACCACGTCGTGACATATCAGAGCCTTGCAATAATTTTCTCATGTTCGTTCGTCATTATTATTATTAAATAATATTATTTTGGTGTTTGCGTTAATCGATTAGAATGAAAATTTTATATTATTATTCATAAAAGAAGGCATGGTCGTTATGAGACAGTTTTTTTTCTATGTATTCATGTTTTGGTTATTGTGGAGTATTATTTTATAGCTTTTGACATTATTCGAATTTTTTTCTATTTTCTTGTTTTCCTTTGAAAAGTTCAAAGTTCATCATCAAAAATTTCACCAACGCGATGAGATGTGTATAAAAATACAATTTTTTTAAACCTGTAACTATAAGTATAGTGTAGTAGAGTTTGTCGTTTGACATTTAAGTTTACCACATTGTTCATGATTTTATTGTTTCATGATTGTATTCGAGCATAATAGCACTACAAAAAAAAAATATATATATTTTTTTTTCACTGAAGGGAATTGGGGAAATACGTGATACTGCATAATTAAAAATATTTTTGCAACGTTCGTAGTGAAATCTTTAATTGAGACTGCATTGTAAATACATCATTTTAAAGAATTCCTTTCTTTTATTGGATATTGGATATTAATCAATATAGTGGCTCATCAATATCCGATTGAGTAATATTCATGGACCGTTAGTCAATAAAATAAAATGAAATAAAATAGAATTTAAAAAAAAAACCAAAATGAAACAAAACAAAACAAAATAAAATAAAAATTTCGATAATTACAAAAGGGTGAGTATAGAGAGGGTGTCTCAGCGAGCGATAAATCTTTCGCGTCCCAGACTCCGGCGGCATCCTCGTCCTTTCTCCTCTTTCTTCCTTATCTTCGGGATCCGAAACACTCGTCTGTGTCCGAACAACCAGCGGCAACATCGAACCGTACCCCACCAGAACACAATCTTTCCTCTCACACGATTCATCACGATTTATTTAATTTTTTTTTTTTTTTCATTCATTTCTGTAGATTTCGTGGTCGGCTACCGTTTATCGATGAAAAATCACAAAGTCGATTTATTTTATTCATTTTCACCTTTTTTTCGGTGTTCTTCCCACATTAATTAATATTAGTTGTCGTTGAAATTCTCAGACACTGAGAAACCCACGATCATTGAAAACTCGTCGTATTTTTTTTTATTTCTTCTTTTTCTTTCGTTCTCTTTCAAATATTAACTATCCATATATTATAAAATTAACTGATTTCGAAGATAATTATGAAAACGAGTTATTATAACGTGAAAAACATAATTCTTCGATTGACCTGACGGAGGTTGTGGGATCGGTCGCTGATGCTCGTACCGAGAAACCCCGCGTTGAAAAAGATCCGGGGGTTCGGGTCCTTCGTCCCATCCCTTCCGAGTCCACGGTAACGGCGAGACACCGGCGGACGCATAAATTTTTTCAAAATTCTATAAATTCACGAAATCCATCGATGAGCATCCCTTGCATCGTGTCTGTCGAGCCGCTATAGCGGCGGCGTATAACGACGAGTTTGAGAAAAAAAATGATGATAATGCGACTAACGTCTAAATAATTTAATTGAAGAAAAAAAAAAATTTTGTATAAAATAATTTCATTCAAGAAAAAAAAATAACTTTCGTGTAAAATAATTTAATTCAAGGACAAAGAAAATGTTCCATGGTGACAATAATTTTTTGAGTGACACGTCGAAAATGGCCAATGACTGTATGCTCCACGAACTTGCTAAACGAACACATGCAACGACCGAGAAGAAAATCGTCAGTGGTCCCATTGAAAATTAAACGATTTTTCCGCGGGACACTCCTCATCCAGATGTCCCAAAATCTTATTTCCTCAAACTCCCCGAACGGTCCAATTTGAAAAATATCGTTACACATGTTTCTCTGACGATCCTTCCGGGATTGACCATGTGGAGGAGGGTGGGACAAGATTAACGAGGTACGAAAGGCATTCTCCGGTCTCGTTATAATTAACATCCAACTTCACGAACTTGAACCGAGGTTTTGGTTGTACGCAAACTCGGGAAGTACTATCGTCGATTCCGAGTTTCTACTTTAATTCGTCGCCCGCTCAGGCGAATCTAATTAAGCGTTCTCATTAAACGCTCGATTAAATTGCCAGTTCGGATAGCGGATAGGAAGAGAGTGAAGGGGGGGGGGGGGTGGAGTAGTGAATTACTATAAATTCGTTGGGTTAATCGTCCGTACCAGTTTAAAGAACCGAAAAAGTTCGAAATTCCGTTACGAGTGAACAATGGCGGTTGGATTATTTATAAATAAATAAAAGACAATCAAATTGATTTTTTTAGATAATAATTTTTTTTTTTTTCGTTTATTCAACACCTACGATGATAACATGAATGGTGCGTTTGGGCGGGTAATCGTTAGGCATGATGTGTGATGGTATGCGTTTCGGTACGGTGAATGGGGGGTACTTTATGGAATATTCAGTGCGTCTGTTTAATTATAATTGCAGAAACGATGACGGCTATAGTTGATCGGAAAAAAAAAAATAAAAACGATAAAGTCGATCGAATATTTTTACGGTGAATCGACAATCCAAATTTATCGGTGACGAAAAAAAAAAACAAAAAACAAAAAAACAAAAACAAAAATAATAATAATGATATCAATGAAATTAATGATAATATCATTGATGAAAAATAATAATGACAATAATGATAATATTAATAATAACGTTTTACGTTTAATCACGTGGCGCTTGATATTTATTTTACAATAGTAGTAGTGATATAGTATGGCAAGGTCATTGGTCAATAAATACTTTTCTCGAGCTCTCTGTGTCCGTCGGACAATCGTTTTATTTATTTTTTTTTTCACTTTGATTCAAGTGAACTCAAATGTTACCACGTGGATCACAAATGTTTTTTTTTTTACATTTCATGATCATTTAATTTAATTATTTTTTTTCTTCAACGATTGTCCGGCGAGGGCACTTGGCATTTAAAAATCTATTCACAATATAACTAATAATAGCCTACACGTGATGAACTAGAGATCTCTTATCAGCGTCGGCGGCCAGCAGTCACTATATAAAGGTAAATAGTGCGCGCGCATTCAGGAATACCTACCCACTATTATCCTAATACTTATTTATTTTTTTTTTCGTGTGTGTGTGTGTGTGTTTGTGTGTGTAATATTTTTTTTTTTTCAATTTTAATATCTAATAGTAAGTTTCCTTAAAATATTTAGGTAACACTATATACAATAAATTCACGACCTCGTTTTTTTTTCTCTCACTTCGTCGACGAAAAATAAAGCGATGTTGACTTTTTTTCGTGGTATGCACAATTCAACGGTATATAACAATTTGTTTTATTTCTTCGAAGCTCGATCGACGATCCTCATGATCCTAGAACCAGTAGAGATCCTTCGAATCCTGAACCTGTGGATCCAAACCTGAAACAGTGACAATGAAATTACGGGATTAGTAACAATTCATATTATATTTTTCAAAATTATGTCATATGAAATTGGCACATTTATTGTTTATTCGGAATTAACAGCGAGCAGAACGAAAACAAACATCTTCGATAATACGACGAAGTTGGGACTAAAAAATGTCCCATTCTAAAACTGATTTTGCTTAGTTCGTTATCGAACGATATCAATTTAAAGTCTGAGACGAATGAACGAAAAAGAATAGAAATAAATGTGCACCTTCAGATGGAAATTTCAATTTCTCAAAACGCCTTTTTCTACTTCGATTCAATTTAAGTCTATGCAGTCCAGTTATTAGAATATATAATAACTGCAATATTACAATTACCAATTATTCAATTTATGATCTAACATTAAGACCAAATTCGGTCGTTCAAAACGCCAAATTCGTCGATCATAAAACTCGATGATATCATAAAATGTTATAGAATGTAGAAATCGATAGAGAGAGATGAAAACGAAACAAAAATAAAAAGATAGAAGATAAAGACCACGAGAGTCGAGAACTGTGACTCTCGAAATTTTGAGTGATGCGAGGGTGCGGATTGGGTGATGGCACCTGCTGGGCGACACGGTACGAGCCAGACTGGACGACTGTCACGGGTTCCTTTCTGATTCGTGAGCATTGGGCTATCGCTAGCTCGAGGCCCGAGAGACCCCGAGAGCGACACACACCGAGGACCGGTCACGGATTTTTCTCGGTGGGACGCGCGACGTCACCGAAGACCGACCAGTTGAGATCTCATGTAGCTTGTGCGACTCGCCCCCTCCCTCCCCCGCCCTGCCCGTCTCGGTTCGAATTATCTCGAGGATCTCGATAGGTCCCGCACAACATGCCTAACTCGTCAGATCATCGGTTCGAGATAAACCGTTAAGGGCTTTTCGAACGGCATTGACCTCCCCTAGTGGCACCGAGGCCCCACGACATGACTCCGTGTATCAAACCACATCCAACTATCTCGAAAATTATTGAGACACTCATAAATGTGATTCACAGAAACTGTTGAGGTAAAGAGTTCGATTTCGACCCACCGACCGATTATAGTTTGACGAGAATTGCTGGAAACTAGAGGTTCCAAGTTTCTTTTTGATATTTCACATCAATGGCCACCGTTGGCCGCCATTTTACAGTCGAAAAACTGTATTATTTGTTATACTGATTACAGAGATGGGAATTCATCCAATGAAAATTTATTTCAAATACTTTTTCGAACAAATAACTGTGATTAATTATCATGCAAAAATCGATATTTTCAAAATGATTAATATTTAAAAAATCGATAACTATTTTTTTACAATGGATTGAAATATTTAATAAATTCGGTAAAATTCATTATCATTTAGTGCGAAAAGTATTCGAAATATATTTTCATCAAATGGATGCCCATCCCTAATTGATTATGAAAATTAATCGATTTTAAAAACTGTTCAACTAATCTTACGAATGAATCATTATAGTTTATAGGAGCTGTTGGATTCAAGAATCTATTGGAGGATAATAATTCATCCTAATTATTCATAATTGTTGAAAGAGTGTGAAGAAATTCAATCGCTCCATGATAATTCATCATTAATGATAAATTATCATGGAGCGATTCGTTCGTTCGAAAAATTCTTTCGATTACAATTTTATCGTACGAATGCGGCTGTGAACCGACACAGACCGGTAGTTCCGTAGCCGCCGAAAGATGGCCACCGCGCTCGCTGTTTCTCACAAGTGAACGACGCGGCCCGATGGTATAAATAGCACCGGTCGATGTAAGCTTTGGACTTTCGAGTCATCGCTGATGAATAGATCATTCATGATGAAAATTCAGTCTGATTCATCTAATGAGAACCTAACCACATCATTTTAGTGATACCACTGCTTGACAACCTCACTATCAATACCTCATCCTATCTAATTCTAATTATCATTTCCCAACGTGCTAGAAATTTTATAAATGATTCTAGAAAACAGCTTTTTCCACACGTTATATAACTGTTTCCTCCAATTCATCTCACAATATTGTGATCAAGATCAAGCTCCAGCTCATTGTTTAGCAACTCGATGAACAATCACTGTAACAAAAAAAAGATAGAGAGAGAGACAGAGAGGGAAGAGATACGAGCACGCGAAAATGTGAGAACGATCAAAACCTTCGAATTCATTGAGTGATCATGATAATCGGGTATCTCCGGATGCATCAATCGACGTTGCATATCCCGCGGTGCACACGTGTCGACGCGTGGCCCATACCTGGCTGCACGAAAATTTAAACCGTCGATGGAATCGGTCGCGTGTGCGTTAAGTGTTTCAGGTAGCGTGTAAACTCGATCGCGATGCTGTGAACGATGCACATCGTCGGGGTTCTACTCTCGTACAAAAGTATCAGACCGTTATATCTATTCGCGAATGAGCGTTTCTGCCACCGGGACGTTTGAAGATCGCCGTGAAAACCCCGTCGTTTTGTTGAAGCAGCAGCAACACGCGCACGCGCGTGTCCCTTCCCCGCCTTACCTGTTTCAAAGTCACTCGCGCATCATCGATGCGGAAACGCGAGAGCGTGTTGGATCATACGAAATAGGGATGTATGGGTCATAACTCGCTTTTGTGTGTGCATGTGTGTTGAAAGTTTTGTGTCCTTTTAGGACGCTGGTGCGTCGAAGCGATGGACAACCGATATTATCGTGAGACGACATAGAACCAAGGGGAGCGAGAGACCAACGGATGCGCGCGCGCGGGCGTGTAAAGCGTGAAGTGTTATTTGATGAAAATTCAGTGAGCCGGAAAATGATCGTGAACGTGATATGATGAGAAAAATCGTTGGACCGAAATCTCGGTCAACTAATAAATGATCGAAGACACACGTCCAGGATATTTTAGCGACACTTTTAGAAGCTTCAAAAAATAAATTTAGTTCATTTTGCTTCCTCATAGAAGGAGCTTTGCTTTCTTATTCTACATATATATATTTTTTTCATGTCCAAACTTGCAAACACTTTTAACACTCGAAAATTATTTTCTAAAAAAATACATTTTTTTAGAAAACAATTTTTTTTTTCAAATCTTGAAAATTTTTAAAACTCGAAAAATATATTTTCGATATTCATATCATCGGTCATGTTTGATTATCGGATGAATAACAAATTCAAGTTGAGTTCCAACGATGCATCGTACTACTGAATAAAGTTTATGGCTCGAATTTTGCCAATTTTTTTTTTCGTATTCCACAAGGATGAGAATCAATTTCACGGGACAAAGATAATTCGTCGTGGAAAGTTTGTCAATCTTCGTTTTTTTTCGTGCGCCATGAATGTGCAAACGGTTTGGAAAATTTTTCGGGAACAGTGATACGCCGATTTTGTTTATTCTCCTTTTCGCTTTTCGGACTATACGAGCCCAAATAATGGACGATAATCGTTTTGTTGGTCTCGTTCGACCCCCTGCCCCCCCCCTGTGCCCGACGTGGTAAGCAGCATCCATCCAAAGAAGGTATATCACTAAAGGAGGGAGGGGGTGACTCTGTGACTCGGCAAATAGTGGCAATATTGTCCGGGTTAGCCGAGACACCCCATTTGCCATACTTCGGGGTGCAAATACACACACCCTATATATGTATATATATATATATATATATATATATATATATATATGTATATATATAAGTGTGTGCACGTGTGTGTAAAGCATAGAAGATATATATCACAGACACAAGCTGGGATACGGAGGCCACCCTCCGTTCCATTTTGTCCGTGGATAATGCTCGACATATTTGTCGTCGGTCGGCATTATAATGCCGGTGTTGGGGATCTCTGCCGCGGGGTCAAATTGCACTTGGTCGTCGGTGTCCACGTTCAAACAAATAGCACGCGTCCACGTATTAATTCGGAACATCCTCACGATCTATTATCAATTTTATTACAATATTACGGTGGCAAAACGATTACCCCCCCCCCCTTCCCCCACCCTCTACCCCCTCGCCCTCCATGGACAGTCGGTATTTCCAATTTATCGCGAGAATGTGAAAACTCATAGATCATTATCCCACGAAGATTACCGGGCGATCACACTGATGATCCCAGAGTCGAAATTTTTATCCTTATTTTCAACCTACTTGACCCTCTGATATTCTTTGGGCATGCAGATGTCGATGCCAGCTTTAATCTTCGTCCACCCTGAAGATATGCTACTCGGGGAGTCAATTATTGATAACGGTGATGTTCGTTTGGCCTCCAAGACTCCGCGCTGAGCCTCCTGCGACCGCCTTGACCCTCTGAAACTCTTTGAGCATGCGGATGTTGTCGCCAGCTCTAATCTACATGCACCATGAAGATAACCCACTTGGAGAGTCAATCATTGCTCACGATGATGTTCGTTCAGCCTTCGAGACTCCGCGTTGAGCCTCCTACGACCTTCTTGAACCTTAATGCTCCGACAATCCGCTCAGCGTGTATGACGTGCGGACTCCGGAGGGTTCAAACTTCTCAACCTATTAAAATTCCATCGTCCCGGGATCTTTGTCAACCTACTTGACCCTCCCTGCACTGTGAATTCTCACTCACTGACATTTTTGAAAGTGACGACGGAGTACAATTCGCATATAATTTCAACGCCCGATACTCTCCACACTCTTCGCTGACTTCACAGCGAAAAAATATCGCCATTTGATGAGAGTCACCCAGGGTCAAAGGAGGCTCGGAAAATCATTAATAAATAATATGGTCAGTCGATGATGCACGGATAATTCTTCAGGGTTGAGAAAATGCAATTCAATCGTCAGATTCTCACCGAAACGCACCCTCGGCGAATTTCGAATCGTTTAACCGAGAGAAACATTTTTTTTTCAATGTTTGGAAACCTCAAAGCGATGGGATAGACGCACAAAGGCGAATTCGAGGTCGCGGTTCGTCCGAGGACGGAGCAGAGACTTCGGGAACAGTCGGAAAGCTCGTTTATGAATATCTCGATGGTTTCCCGAGTTATCTCCGTATTATCGGATCAAAGAGTTTCGGAAATGGCCGGGGGCGCAATTGTTTGTGCGAAACGTAAACGCAAATATGAGAACGCTTCTCGTGGATGAAGAAAATCACGAGAACGAAATTCGAGGAGCAAGATTGATTCAATTCTCGTTTGCCACTTTGTTAACATTATTATTTTTTTTTAACTTAATTTTTTTTCGAATGTTGAAACAATTATTGTGACCTATAATAACGAAAAAAAGGGTGATAAGTAGTTTGACTTACCAGAATATAGACTGACAATGAGTCTCTCGATATTGAATTATGAATTTTTTTAAATATTATAAAATATTGAATTTTATATAATATATTAAAAATTACACGGACATATATATATATATATTTTTTGAAGCGTTGGGAATTATATGTTTATATATATATATATATATGTATATATATATTGAGGGCTGCAATGAGCTTCGCTTGAATTGTTCAGTGATGCAGATTGGGGGAAAGATTTTCGAAAGAATGAGAGGTACAGTGGAATACTCATCAATTCGTGCGCGCCTACCTCGTATACACGGGCAAGTTACACATGAAAAGCAGCAGGAGAAGCGCCATTGTGATGACCCTTATCAATGGGGGACAGACCCCTGTAGCCCTAGCGCAGACAGGAATTCAATAAACCCGGAGCGGTGAGCGTGTGGTGAAGGACAGAACCTTCTGTCTACTATATCATCATCTCTCCCTGACTCTCTCACTCTCTATCTCTCTCTCTCTCTCTCTTATTCCCTCGCACACACACACACACACCATTGAATTAGCAGCACCGCGTCTACGAGTCGAGATAATTTCTCGGGCGTATGAGCCGGCGAAAGTCCGCCCGCCGCGTTAACAACCGTTAATTGAAAATTAAGTCTCCGAATCTTTCCGACTCCAAAAGACGCTTTACCACCTCTCGTAACTCGTTCGTTCGACAAACTTTGAACTTCACGAATCGCGGTTAACGAATTTTCAAACATCGTTCGCTCGGAGAAAGCGGAACAAAAGTTTGGAGACTCTTTCACGTTGTGATTTGAAGTTTTGAGTTTGAATTTTCAATTAAATTTTCCTCCCATTCGACAAAATTTTCAATTTTTTATTGTTTTGATTCTATTAATTTATCATTTATATTCTGAAATTATTATTCGTTTTTATATGTTAATTTTACTTTTTTTTCGTTCTTGAGGGAAGAAATTGTTATTCTTATATTTGAGTTATTTCTACATTTTTTTCTCTATATATTTTTTTTTAATATTCTGTATTTTTTTATTGTTGCGAACATTTTTCAAACGTTGGGGAAAATATAAATGCTGATTTTTGGGACTGCGTTTATTGACAGAGAGAGAGAGGGAGAGTAAAAGAGAGAGAGAGACCGTGAGTTAAAGCTTCGTCCAGAGATCGATGCAGCGGTGGTTGCCTCGGTGTCGACCACTCCCTCCATTCGGCTAGCTGACCAATCGTGACCGCGTTGACCATCCCCGGTCGTGCCGCGAAACCCGATGGATTTCCATCCTCTCCGTCTCTCTCTCCCTCCCTCTCCCTCTCTCTCTCTCTCTCTCTCTTTCCCTCTTTCTCTCTCTCTCTCTCACTCTATCTCTCTCTCTGTCTCTCGCACCCTGCTCTCTTTTCACCGCCGCTCTCGCGTTACGTTCCTCGCCGAGCATCGCGTGACGTCAGTCGAGCCGCCATTTTCGAGGCGCGTGCCAGGATACGACAACGTATGCTACTCCACTGTGCCGGCACATCGAAAGCTCCCACATCACCACCGACACGTTTGTCAACGTCGAATTATTTTAATTCGTCCCCCGAAACGGGACACCGACTTCGTTTCAACCCTTGTCCACGTGAAAGTCGATGATCAATTCATCGAAAGCAATTATCCTTTTATTTTAAACTCTCGTGGCAATCTAAACGACTCAGGTGAGGTTTTGTATTGAGCCTGCGAATCCCCCGAGGGTTCGAGCTGAAATTATCGAAATTCGTTCAAGTTTGGAAATAATGAAAAAAATCGACAAAGTAAAATCTTGCATCTTGCTTCCCAATTCGAAAGAAACAACCAATACGCAAGTATGCTTTTATAGATTAATTTTGAAGTGTTAAGAATTAGTATTGTTATAAATTGCATTGGTCAAATAAATTCAATTATATTGTACAACATGTTTTCAACCAATACGAGTGGCAAATCGTCGATCAAACTTTTTTACGACGCATCCAGGCAGTTAGATACTTGAATTTTCATGAAAACTTCGAGGTTCAACTTGAATAGTGAAAGAAAAAAAAAATAAAAACCAACGAGCCAATTCAGAAGCCACGAGTGCGGCGTTGCAATATCAAACGAACTGTTGACGACAGTCATCATCGTCGTGATCGATACAAAAATAAATCGGCGATCATGGTCAATCGTGTAAAATCACCCAACCAAGACCATAAATAATTCATCGACTCTATCTACATGAAACGATAAAATCGTTGGAAAATTACATTTTTTTTGCCGGATCCACAACTCGCGACAGAAAAATAAACGACCGACCGAGATCGCGACGAAGGATCGAAGAACGCGATATCTTCCGAAGTCAAACGGTACGAGAGGAACCCGAGCGATTACAAAGATCGCCGCGAGAGGCGTTGCGACCATCCACGACGGGTTCGACAAAATTTTTCCATCCTCGTCGTCGTTGTGTGTCACAGTCGACGTCGTGGCAAACCTCGTAATTGCAATTTATTTAGCTTTAATCGCGCTTAAACGTTCGACAATTCATGCTTGTACGTCGGTTAATTCGCGCAATTACATAATTACTCGCGAGAAAACTCACCAACGAAGGACATGGCGGAGATTGCGCGAGAGAGAATAACGTCTTCGTGGTTCGAAACCGACGACGCTGTTCGACCGAGCCGCGGCCATTGCCGTGGGAGAGATACCTGGACTCGATGATCGTCGTGCACTTAAAATTAAAGTGGTCTTAATGATTTTGAGTTTCGCGAAATCGGACGTATACTCGTGTTCACTTGATCGTGGGAAATAACTTTGGCAATCACGACGTTGATCTGATAAACTACAAAATTTGTTGACACGAAAGTCAAAAAAACATAATAATCATCATCGTTTTTTATTCATATAAGATCAATCATTTTCATGTTGATTTTACATTCACGTTTTTTTCTTTTGCTTTCGTAACAAAAATCCTTTTCGAAATATTTCGTTTTCACGTTTGCAAATGATATTTTATGAATCTATACATATTTTTGAATATATATGTATATTGGGGTAGCTCTTATTTGGGATCAAACAATTTTTTGGCCCTCCCGTGGGCTCAAATGTCTGGAAAAAAGGCTGGGCCTTCGGATACTTAATAATTTTTTTTTTTCGAGACATTTAAGCCCCTGGGTGCGCCAAAAAACGTTTTGACCCCAAATAAGGACCACCCTAATATACATACACATATATATGTTTTTTTTCAAGTAGCCTAGAACTTTTTTTTCTTGAAGCTGCGTTTAACGAAATTTGAATCACGATCACTTTCTCATATTCGCCACCGAAAAATCCTAAATTTGTCGATACACATGTTCCCGTCAATAAACAATTCTACAAAATTTCGAAATCTACGTTAACAAATTTTCGGACAACACCCAGTACCCAACACCCATCTATATAATCCGTAAAATGTAACATTTTGCATCTAGTTTGAATCATTCGATGTTTGGAGCTAAATATTCGAATCGTCGAGTTATATCCAATTAGGTACATGACACACGTTGTACAGCCATCAGCAGTTATGTACTCACAGACCGGATAGTCCGACACGCGTTCCAGAAGTGGCTCGGCAGAACTGCATCGGTCGGTTCAACCGCGGGGGACAGTTCGGACCTTCTAGAAAGCTCACCGGGAGCCACTCCAGGAGCTGAGGACATACCGATGAGCGGGTCTACCATTGCTATGGCGCTATGCGCCTCATGTGTCCGTCACACACTGTCCACGTTTACTCTCGCCGATTGAGAGCCGCCGTTTCTCGCGACAACAACCCGCGATACGTGACCAAACGGGTTATCCGAGAATTTGCTTAGAGGAATGCCGACAACGCTCTCGCTGTTTAACGCACGACCGGGGACGACCTGTCCGGTAGCGCACGCCACCGATCGCACGACCAGACCCGGTTCGTCATTCACCGCACAGCTATGTGTGACGTTTCGCATGATTCCCCACCGATGGGTCACTTCTCATCCATATCCCATGACGAATTTTTCCACCTTTCAACTTATTTCAACATGACATTCAGGTCGAAGGAGATTGAAAGTAGGACGAAGTTAGTAAGCAATTCTTGTCTGAGTTTTAACTTTATTTCACCCTGAAAACTTGCAGTCATTTCCCATTTTTCGAGTTTGGAAGGTGAAATGAGTGATATTGAACGTATCAAGAGTGTATGTAAATAAGCACCCTGCTCTTGAGGTAGTATCCTAGATACTGTAAGAGTCAAAGCAAGCCTAAGATATGCTATCTCCTGATTGAGGTACGTAGTACTTTGATCTGGCAACCTCGCGTGTTATGGTGTCGATTAGAGAGAGAGATAGAAGATGGAAAACAAACGCGCAACGTTGCCATGTCTACTGGATCACGACCAACTCCTGATATAAACTGTATTTTCCCAATGTTTATTAGCTTATTATCATCATCACAGTCTCCTGATCTCTACTTTCAAGTGCTCAAAATGTTCTCCGAATATTCAACTTGCGGCTCAAGTGTTTTCATTGAAATCTGACGAGGACTTTTTGTATTATATCAAATTGAGCGTGATTTTTCATAAGGCTCCATGTTAAAGGTGTGAAAATAAAAATGTTGATATCTTTTTTATCGCGCTCCGGGAAGCCATGAAATCTCATCTGAACCTTTTTCTTATCAATACCTATAAGTATGCCAAGTTTTATGAAAATCTGACGAGGAACTCTCTCGTCGAGGGTACTACCTTAAGGTGCTATGCTCCAGAGCACGAAATAAACGACATTGAATCAATCGATCATTCAACTAATCGATTTATCCGAAAAAAATGAAATTCAATGAAAAGTTTATCGTGTGAATTGTCGAAATGATCATTGTGGAATCTTATAGCTCGATGAAATGATAATCGTGAAAATTAAGGCGGATCTTTTGGATCAAGTGCAAAGCAAGACTTCACGACGGAACTGTCAGGGGTCGAATCAGTGACAACGCGCGACTTCTCAAGGGTCGTGTTGAACGGAAGGGAGGATGCCGAGGATGAGGAAACGCGTTTCAGCTCGCTATCGATTTTGTACCCTCCGCGCTAACCCACGGAAACCTCACCCGGAAACACTGCGGAATTGATATTCATCCACGAAAAAAAATTTCATTCCGGAGATATTGATATCTGTCGAATTGAAAGAAAAAGTGTACTTTTGCAAATATTTTTGTATAAATATACAAATATCAAGATCGGTCAATTTGCTTTTATTTCAGTTTTCAATTTTTATATATTTTCTGGATTTGATAAAACTTGGAATGAACCCTTGTGTCGATAACATTTTTGAAAAATTCTCCTCGTTTCGAAAAATTCCAAAATTATCGAAAAATTATATATAGAGACAGGCATTCACTCAATGAAAATGTATTTACAAATACTTTTTCAAACGAATAATTATAATCGATCATCATGCAATAATTAATATTGTCACGTTACTGTAATGCTTATAAAAAATCTAGATAAATTATTACATATCGTAAAATAGATGTTTAATATTGATCATCATAAACTATTGTTAATCCAGCAAGAGAAGTATTTCAAACACATTTTTATTGAAAGGAAGCCCATCGCTGTATATATATGTATATGTATATATATATATACATCGGTGCATTTAAAACGAGACATCGCGTGACGGTGCGTTGGTCGTTGGTGCGGGAAACCCGAGGGATCGAACCCCACACGGGTTGGGCGTATTTGTGGTGCGTCGTGGTGCAACTGAACGGGCGTGGCTTGAAATCGCGATGGGGCGTGGCCACTCGAAGTAAGACAACGGGCAATCACGAAGACAACGAAGATCGAGAAGCTCGTCGAGGTTGTGAGAAAGCGAACGTTCGGATGATGCAGCTGCACCGGAGAATTATCTATCGATATCATAGGACCCACGTGACAATCAAAACCTGGTCCCAGTTTGGCTCGATTATCTTTCATCCTACAAAGTCAGTCAGTCAGTCCATTGGATCATTCCAAACCCATTGCATTGGGATTCAAATATATTTTTTTAAGTCTGATTAGCTTTGAAACATTTTTATCGAATTTTTTAATGCAAAAATGAATCAAACTTAATTTTTTTTCAATTATTTATTTTTTTTGTTGAGCTAATTTTGTCCGAATGTAATTTTTTTTTCATCGATGATCGATTTGTGAATCGCATCCCCAACGAAGCTCGGCCACAATTTTATCGGAACTTCGAGCCAGTCCGCCCCGACAGCCATCAACAACTTTTTATTGTTTTTTCACCATCGTCAACCGGTTCCCCACTGTGACATACGAGGGAGGGAGGGGCGGGGGGGAGCAGAAGCTGGATTTCATACACCATGCACGTATGATGGATCCAGATTGACGATGGACGTTAAACGTTTATTAAGCCGTTATTAAAAATAATAAAAATGAATTTAAAAAAAAAGAAATAAAAAAAACTGATTTTTTGAGGATATCGCTCATGCGAGAAGAACAAAGATTCACGAAAGGTCGAAAAAGATTTTGTGGCTTCTTGCACTTCGATTAGAAGTTGTGTCATTGATCGGTGTCATTTATTAAATTCATTATGTTCAAAAATTATGTACATAATGAATTTAACAAATTTACTCATTTATTAAATTCATTATGTTTAAAAAATGTTTCAAAGACAATAATTATCGAGTATTAAACAACAGGCTTCCGGCCACAGAGTCAGATTAGACTCGTGTCAACTTCATTCAAAAAAATACAATGATTGCTTTAAAATAAAAAATAGTACAAAGTTGATCAATTTTACAATGGCAATGATAGGTCAGCACTGTAGCATTTTCAAGAACTCGTGACTCATTTTTTTTTTTATTGCCTCCCCCACATTTTTCCGGTTGATATAAAAAAAAAAAACATTTACCACGACCATCAGCATGGACGATGAAAAAAAAAAAAAAAAATTAATCTGTTGTTATCAAATCGTTAAAAATTCGTTTCGTGGGTTACCAGTGTTTGGTGAACCTCGCAATCGTAATGAAACACTTTACAAGTTAAGAGGTGACAAAGGTGAACATTTTGTCCGTCGCAACGCAAACGTCGCCGACAAATTCGACAGACTCTCGAAACGCGATATTCACAAGGTTTTCCTGATGTGTATCATACATTTTGATCGATATACGAGGCACCCAACTAAAAAAAAAGAAAGAAAGAAAAAAAAAAAAAAAAAAAAAAGAAATTACAAACATCGAGGTAAAAGATTGTCCTTTCGGCGGATTTTTTGCAAACGTGTCCCAAGCATCTCTCTCTCTCTCTCTCTTCCTTCCTCTCCCTCTCTCTCTCTCTCTCTCTCTCTCTCCCTCTCTCTCGTTCTCGATTCGGGAGAACGAGCGAAGCGCAAAATGTTCTACGGTTCCGTTTCCCGGTTGTAGTTTTTACGTTGCCCCGGACGATCATCCCGATGTGAGCGAGAACAAGAGGAAAAGAAATGATCCGGTGTGCCTCCTCTGCTTATACGCTATATATTATAGTTAGGGAGCGAAGAGCACAAGAGCGAGAGAGAGAGAGAGAGAGGAGGGGGTGGGTTAGGAGAAGAACGAAGAAACTAAACGAAACGGAGCTGAAGCGGCGAGAGAGCGCTATCGGACGCGCCGCGCGGCCCCCATTAAGCTCTTATTAATTGCGGGGATCTGAGGGACCGCCCGACTTTCTTGCCCTACCTGCGCGCCATTCTACCGTCGCTAAGAACCCCATCCTGCCGTTCTCCCTCGTTCCCCGTTGGGATCTCTCGCCGCCTTGTGTACGAACAGCCCGGCACACAGCCACGGGGACCAAACACCATCACCACCACCATCACCATCACCATCGCCATCGTCATACGACCGGTAGCAGGCGTGTACGACGACCAGAGACACGGCATTCGCCACACCGGATATACACACCGGTATATACGTGCAACGTTGTGTAACTATGAAATGTTGGTATCGGACGGGGAAATAAAAAAAAAATGAAAAAAAAATAAAAATCTTTCGGAGGTTGAGTTCTGATTTCTTTTTCTCGTTTTCATCTGACGAGAATCATTGGCCATGTGGTTGCTACTTAAACTGAAAACGCAATTCGGAGGATCGGTCTTTTTGATGACTTTTTTTTTTGGACTAGGAACTAGAGGGATTTTTAGTTGGAATTTTGAGTTTATTTGTTGTCATCGGATTTATCGAGTGAGACAGTTTTTTGATGATGAAATTGGGGTTTTTGGTGGATGAGAGTGTTTCGTGGATATACGTGTACTTCATTTGGGGGATCGGGTAGTTTTTTGGATTTGGGGGATTGGTTTTGTTAGTAATTTTATTCGTAATGGAGGAACTACCGAATACGGTTTTTTTTTAAATTGTGATCAGATTTATCGATCGAGACAATTTTTATGACGAAATTACAAAACTTAATATGGGGGATCAAAACTTAATTTTGAGGGTTCCAATCGAGCAAGCGGGGGGGTAGGGGCGGGGGGTAGGAATGGGACCAACACCGCCCCGACAATGAGACACGAGAAACATGAACATTGATTCACATTATAAAATATAGACAAAAGAAGAAAAAATTCAAATAATCATAGATCGTTTATTTATTACTTCAATAATTTCGTTATCGGTTGTATAAATATTTGAACATTTTACAAGTGAGAATGATTTTTATTTTTTTAAATTAATTTGTTTTTTAATTTAAATTAATTATTTTCAACTAATCTGAGGGAGTTTGGTGTTGGCCCTTCCACCGCAGTAATCGTATCTGCACCCCTCTAGTGTTTCTCATTTCTGGTCTATGCATGCCCTCGTTTTTTAACTCCCGATTGCCCACGGGGCAAAAAACGGGAGTTATGTGTTTCACCGCCTGCCCGCGAAATAGCTGAAATTTTAGGCTGAAGTGTTTGGCCGAACGGCTTATCCCCTCCTGACAGATTTTGGCACATCAATTCTGTGGGTCACAGAGAAGGTCTTTTTTTCATAATATTTATGATCGGAAGCAAACTCGTAAAGTTATTCAATGTTTAAAATATCGACAAATTCAAAGGAGGGGCATATCGCATTTTGCGATATGTCCCCTGAACTTATCGCCGTTCCCCGTTCGCCGTTCAGTACTCGCTTCAGACGGTAGACTACGCGGACTGTTTCTTTCTCTCTCGCTCCGCAGCGAGAGCCGATAGTGTTGTCTCTCTCGGATTCGTGGATGTAGTCCATCGCCTTCAGACCCCTCGCGATTGGTTGTTCGAAGGAGGGGTGACATCGTCGGCGATGTGACTTCACATACACATATCTATCTATATATATATATATATATATATATATATATATATATATATATATAGTTTAAAAGCGTACGTCGTTATTTAGTAATATTAACTCCCGATTGATTGATTTAATCTAGTTAATGAAAAAAAAAAAAAAATTCATTGTTCGCGGGATCCATCGATTTCGGCATCTGACAGTGTGCTCTTGCTGCGACAAGGAAAATTAATCTCCATCAGTTGACATAACGGCAAACATAACCTACAAGGTGTCTAGCCGGCTTTACGGTAAGCATAACCTATAAGGTTTTTTTCTTCATATTAATTTATTCAATCAGAATTCTAAGTTTGAAGCTTCGTCTTCAAATCTCATCCTCAATAGTAAAATAAGTATTTCGAATTTACATGCATGGAGAATAGCTGAATTCTAATCAATTCCTAATCAACGCTGTCAGTCATCCTTATCGATACAGTTTATTCAGTCAACAATCTTCATTCGATGTTCACTCTGATTGAAAACTCCAATAACCCTTGCTTTTCTGTATGATAATTTTTCTTCTCTGATATTGTTCGATCAGAATTCTAATTCTTCTCTGATATTGTTCGATCAGAATTCGAAGTTTGTAGCTTCGTTTTCAAATCTCATCCGTATTATTAGCGAAACAAGTATCAGTTTGATCGGAATTGAAATATTAATTGACATGACGATCTTTCACCTTATTTCAGGATAATTTGTCATTTTTTTTCAGGATAATTTGGTGCTCTCTGTGGTGTTCGGCACGTATTTATATTTTTTTTTCTCTCTGCGAGGTTCGACATGTATTTATATATATTTTTTTTTTCTTCCAATTTTACAATAGCAGGTACTGGATACGGGCTGGACAAATCATCGACTTCAGTCATCGTCCAGCACAAATCGAATTCGCTGATGTACGAGTGAATCGTGGTGAAGGCTGATCTAAGCCGCGCTTAACATGAAGGATGTTGCGCTGAATTGTGGTCAAGGCTGATCCCAGCCGCGCTCAAAATAAAGGATGTTGCGCTGACATGCGTCCAAGGCTGTACCAGCCACGTTCTACAATAACTGTAGAGCGCTGACATTGACTCCACGAATTACCATATGATGGTAGGATGGAAGCAGTGGATCATCAAAATTATTGACTGAGCAACGTCGACGTTTCATCTTCTTGGATGCACGGGTGTTGTGCTGCCAGTACGCAGCTCAACTTCTCGCACCATGAAAAACGACAAGAATCTTTCTTCAATCATTCTTCAATCAGAAAAACGTTCATTCTTCGATCGAAGAAACGTCTAAAAATAAATTTATCAATTTTCAACAATATAAAATTTGATCAACGCTCTGGTCACGACCATTCTTCGGCACCCAGCTAAATTGTACGGGGCTAATAGTCACTGGTGAACCAGGGGTTGACCCGAGGGTTCAATTCAAATTAATATTCGAATGAAAATGACGTTTATAAACAAATTCATCAAAAATTAATATTGAAATAAAAATCACGATTATAAAGAAATTTATGAACAAATTAATATTGAAATAAAACTCACGATTATAAACAAATTTATGAACAAATTAATATTGAAATAACAATCACGATTATAAACAAATTTATGAACAAATTAATATTGAAATAAGAATCATGATTATAAACAAATTTATCAACAAATTAATATTAAAATAAAAATCATGATTATAAACAAATTTATCGACAAATTAATATTGAAATAATGACGATTATAAACAAATTTATCAAAAAATTAATATTAAAATGAAAATCACGATTATAAACAAATTTATCAAAAATTGTTCAGAGATAAATCTCATACATCAATTTCCAGCATTAGAGTAACTATTATAAATCAATTTCATGAATTAATTGTTCAATAATTTTTTAATCAAAACAAAAAAACGTATAAAAATGAATTTATCAATTTTCAACAATATCAAACTTGATTAACCCTCCGGTCACGACCGTTCTTCGGCACCCAGCTAAATTGTACGGGGCTATGAGTCACTGGTGACCCAGGGGTTGACCCGAGGGTTCAATTCAAATTAATATTGAAATGAAAATCACGATTATAAACAAATTTATCAAAAATTGTTCAGAGATAAATCTCATACATCGATTTCCAACATTAGAGTAACTATTATAAATCGATTTCATGAATTAATTCTTCAATAATTCTTTAATCAAAATAAAAAAACGTATAAAAATAAATTTATCAATTTTCAACAATATCAAACTTGATTAACCCTCCGATCACGACCATTCTTCGGCACCCAGCTAAATTGTACGGGGCTATGAGTCGCTGGTGACCCAGGGGTTGACCCGAGGGTTAATTCAAATTGATATTGGAATAAAAATCACGATTGTAAACAAATTCATCAAAAAATTGATATTGGAATAAAAATCACGATTGTAAACAAATTCATCAAAAAATTAATATTGGAATAAAAATCACGATTATAAACAGATTTATGAACAAATTAATATTGAAATAAAAATCACGATTATGAACAAATTTATGAACAAATTAATATTGAAATAAAAATCACGATTATAAACAAATTTATGAACAAATTAATATTGAAATGAAAATCACGGTTATAAACAAATTTATCAACAAATTAATATTGAAATAAGAATCATGATTATAAACAAATTTATCAACAAATTAATATTAAAATGAAAATCACGATTATAAACAAATTTATCAAAAATTTGTCAGAGATAAATCTCATACATCGATTTCCAACATTAGAGTAACTATTATAAATCAATTTCATGAATTAATTCTTCAATAATTCTTCAATCAAAACAAAAAAACGTATAAAAATGAATTTATCAATTTTCAACAATATCAAACTTGATTAACCCTCCGGTCACGACCATTCTTCGGCACCCAGCTAAATTGTACGGGGCTATGAGTCACTGGTGACCCAGGGATTGACCCGAGGGTTCAATTCAAATTAATATTCAAATAAAAATCACGTTTATAAACAAATTTATCAAAAAAATTAATATTGAAATAAAAATCACGATTATGAAGAAATTTATGAACAAATTAATATTTAAATATTAATTGTATTGTGATATTGAAAAATAAGAAAAATCACGATTATAAACAAATTTATCGAAAAAATGAATATTGAAATGAAAATCACGATTATAAACAAATTTATCAAAACAACAAATTAATATTGAAATAAAAATCACGTTCATAAACAAATTTATCAAAAAATTAATATTGAAATAAAAATCACGATTATAAACAAATTTGTCGAAAAAATTAATATTCAAATAAAATCAACGATTATAAACAAATTTATGAACACATTAATATTGGAAAAATCACGACTATAAACAAATTTATCAAAACAACAAATTAATACTGAAACAGAAATCACGATTATAAATAAATTTATCGAAAAATTAATATCAAAATGAAAATCACGATTATAAACAAATTTATCGAAAAAATGAATATTGAAATGAAAATCATGATTACAAACATATTTATCAAAAAAATTAATATTGAAATGAAAATTACGATTATAAACAAATTCATCGACAAATTGATATTGAAATAAAAATCACGATTATAAACAAATTCATGAACAAATTAATATTGAAATGGAAATCACGATTATAAACAAATTTATCGAAAAATTAATATTGAAATAAAAATAACGATTATAAACAAATTTATCAAAAATTGTTCAGAGATAAATCTCATACATCGATTTCCAACATTAGAGTAACTATTATAAATCAATTTCATGAATTAATTCTTCAATAATTCTTTAATCAAAACAAAAAAACGTATAAAAATAAATTTATCAATTTTCAACAATATCAAACTTGATTAACCTTCCGGTCACGACCATTCTTCGGCACCCAGCTAAATTGTACGGGGCTATGAGTCACTGGTGACCCAGGGGTTGACCCGAGGGTTCAATTCAAATTAATATTGGAATGAAAATCACGGTTATAAACAAATTTATCAAAAAATTAATATTGAAATGAAAATCACGGTTATAAACAAATTTATGAACAAATTAATATTGAAATGAAAATCACGGTTATAAACAAATTTATCAACAAATTAATATTGAAATAAGAATCATGATTATAAACAAATTTATCAACAAATTAATATTAAAATAAAAATCATGATTATAAACAAATTTATGAACAAATTAATATTTAAATAAAAATCACAATTATAAACAAATTTATGAACAAATTAATATTTGAATGAAAATCACGGTTATAAACAAATTTATCAAAAAATTAATATTGAAATGAAAATCACGATTATAAACAAATTTATCAACAAATTAATATTCAAATAAGAATCATGATTATCAACAAATTTATCAAAAAATTAATATGAAAATGAAAATCACGATTATAAACAAATTTATCAAAAAATTTTCAGAGATAAATCTCATACATCGATTTCCAACACTAGAGTAACTATTATAAATCAATTTCATGAATTAATTCTTCAATAATTCTTAAATCAAAACAAAAAAAAAGTATAAAAATAAATTTATCAATTTTCAACAATATCAAACTTGATTAACCTTCCGGTCACGACCATTCTTCGGCACCCAGCTAAATTGTACGGGGCTATGAGTCACTGGTGACCCAGGGGTTGACCCGAGGGTTCAATTCAAATTAATATTGGAATGAAAATCACGGTTATAAACAAATTTATCAAAAAATTAATATTAAAATGAAAATCACGGTTATAAACAAATTTATCAAAAAATTAATATTGAAATGAAAATCACGATTATAAACAAATTTATCAACAAATTAATATTCAAATAAGAATCATGATTATAAACAAATTTATCAAAAAATTAATATTAAAATGAAAATCACGACTATAAACAAATTTATCAAAAATTGTTCAGAGATAAATCTCATACGTCGATTTCCAGAATTAGAGTAACTATTATAAATCAATTTCATGAATTAATTCTTCAATAATCCTTTAATCAATCAAAAAAACGTATAAAAATGAATTTATCAATTTTCAACAATATCAAACTTGATTAACCCTCCGGTCACCACCATTCTTCGGCACCCAGCTAAATTGTACGGGGCTATGCGTCACTGATGACCCAGGGGTTGACCCGAGGGTTAATTTAAATTAATATTGAAATAAAAATCACGATTATAAACAAATTTATCAACAAATAAATATTGAAATAAAAATCACGATTATAAACAAATTTATCAAAATTTAATATTGAAATAAAATCCACGATTATAAACAAATTTATGAACAAATTAATATTGAAATAAAAATCACGATTATGAACAAATTTATTCTTCTCGTGTGGAGAATATATGAATTTAAAAATTCTCGAGTGCAGAATATATGAATTTAAGAATTCCAAAAGCACTCGGCCGCGGCAGTTAGATACAATCAGAAGATTTAAAAAGAATGAAATAAATATTAAATTAAAAATTTAAAAAAACTCCCGATTGCTAAGAAAACCTCGGACGCAACAAATAATAAAAAATTTAATTAAAAATTAAAAAAACTCCTGACTACAAAAAACCTGGGACATATAAATAAAAAGGATGAAATAATCCGAGCTATCATCTTAGTTTATTCATCGTTTGAATTATGATCGGTGCAGTCAATATTTCGAATTATAGTAATCTTGTTACTCCCCTCTATGCAGCCGGGAGACGTCCTTTTCCGCATCCTCGAACAATTAATGACGTCTCTCGACTGCATAGAGGGGAGTAACAAGATTACTATAATTGGAAATATTGACTGCACCGATCATAATTCAAACGATGAATAAACTAAGATGATAGCTCGGATTATTTCATCCTTTTTATTTATATGTCCCAGGTTTTTTGTAGTCAGGAGTTTTTTTAATTTTTAATTAAATTTTTTATTATTTGTTGCGTCCGAGGTTTTCTTAGCAATCGGGAGTTTTTTTAAATTTTTAATTTAATATTTTTCTTATTTTTTTTTATAACTTTCTTTACAATATATAAATATACACAGAAGGCGAAGTAATGAAAACGATGATGAGGATACAATCGGTGTAATATCGTTCAACTAATGCAATCTACCTAATTCGTTTTCGTCGACTGTACAAATTCTTTAATTGCGATGCCAAAAGAACACGTGTCAATGATATTTTCCAATTTTCGCTCCACTAAATCATTGTCAAATAATCACCCAAAATAATTAAGTCGGTAAAATAATAATCAACATTTTTTAAAATAAATAAAACAACTTGAACATCGAATTAACCCACCGTCAAATTCATTCTCGTTATTTTCCGTCTGACTTCGCCTGACCCGAATTAACTCAATTTACTGACAATAATTCCATCGATCGATGTTGATAGCCAATTTGTTTTTTTTTTTTTTCAGTACCGAGAAAATGAAAAAAATGTGTCGAGATCGTAATTTACGTTAATTGTACGATACGCCGATTCAGTACGACCGAAGGCTTCGCAAATATATTTGCCTCACGAAATCTCACGACCCGACGAATTTTTTTTTAATCGGTCAACGTTCGACAAGCTCAAATTATTTGTTTGTTTGTTTTCTCCTTTTTAATTCGTTTTTTTAATTTTCAGGTCCAATACTCACCGGAAAGGGGTGCGTACGGACCGTGGGGATACGGGGGTGCCGAGGAAGCGTCCACGAGGGATTGCGAGGGCGTCGCCGACGTCCAATCCTTGTAGGAGGCGGCGGCTGCGTGCGCGTGATGAGCCGCGTGATGTGACGTGTGGTGGCCCAAACCCCTCGCCCCACCGAGAAGCAAACCCCCGTAACCCGCTGCCGCCATGTTGTGATGATGGTACTCGTGAACGGCTCTGTAACCACATTTCATTGCATGAAAAAAGCTGCGTCTTCGGAAATCCGAAATATAAAAATAAAATGAATAAACAATTCATTGCAATTTCTTGCTTAAACTAAAACTAACGTGATAATTGATAACAAATTCATTTTTCAATTCTGCATCTGTGTTCTCGTTGACTCGGCGCATAAGAAAATAAGAAAATCGTGCGATAAAAAAATAAAGAAAAAAAAATAAAGTAAGAATAAGAGAATAAAAAAAATCGTCGGATAAAGAAATGTAATTGATTCAATTATTATTGACATTGATATTCTTGTCAATGGATCGATGAAATAATTATTCGATTTGTATTAATTTATTAATGTATTAAAATTATTCAATTTGATTTCATTAGTTCTTTTTTGTGTAATAAAATTAATCAGTTTGACTACATGAAATATTAATTTAGTTTTAGATGATAAAAACACAATTTATAAACTATAAATTCTATCAATAAAATAATTATCCAATTAATTCGTTAATAAAGAAACGATAAATCTTATTATTCAGTTCAATCCCGATTTCTTTTGCACGATTTTATCTAATTCCGAAACAAACAAAAATGGATTGTTTTTTTTTGTTTTGTTTTGTTTTTTTTCAATCGACAAACAAAGCAAGGACGCGGTATGTGAATCAACCGTGGGTCACATGGTGGACCCACGGAGTATCAGCAGAGTCAAAAGAAACATTAATCACACACGCACACACACTCCCCCTCCTTTCTCTCTCTCTCTCTCTCTCTCTCTCTCTCTCTCTCTCTCTCTCTCATTCTCATTTAAATATTCACGGCCTCCGGACTCACCTGTGGTGATACTGCGGGTAATGGGGATGCCAGGGATCCGTGGGATACTCGTACACGTCACCTGGATGCTGGCTGTTCCAGAAAGACGGTGGGAAGTTTCTCATGGACATCGGCGATATATTTTCTGCAACATGGAACAAAAAAAAAAAAAAGATTTAAAAAAAAAGAAAAAGAAAAAAAAACATTAAATTTAAACAAAACAAAGAAAACAAACGAAAAAAAAGGAACAAGATCGTGAGAGACAAAGATCGAAAATTCGAGAAACACCAACAAACGAAAAAGAAAAAGAAAAAAAAACAGAAAACGAAAAAAACCAAAAAAAAACCCGAGACAAGAAAAATAAAACAGAAGAATCGAGGTAAAAAAAAAAACTAAAAAACTAAAAAACTTCAACGACAACCACCTAATCGAGGGGCTTCGATCGTGATGACAAGAAACAAGGCGGCTGAAAAGCCACCGCCGAGTAACCCCGTGCAAACTCATTCGGTCTGTGTTATATATACATACATACATGTATATATGTGTGTGTGCAGAAATCAAGACGAACCGTCGAACTACCGGCATCTATACGAACCAAACTCCCTCGCGGGGTCCCGAAAAATCTGTTCGGTTCGTGTCTCTCGGTCAAGCGTATACAGACATACATACATACATATATATATATATATATATATGTATATATACATATAGAGTCGACCGTGTATTGTAATTCGTCGAGTGTGTAAGGTATAGATAGAGCACGGTCGGGATAACGTTTGTGTGGGGGTGGGGGGTGGGAGGCGGGACAGAAAGGGGCAGGGGAGAGGGGGGTTGAAAAGAGGGAGAGAGAGAAAGGACAAACCGCGAGGAAGATGCGAGAGAGAGGGAGAGAGACGAAGGTAACAACCACCCGCGACACGTCCACACGTACAAAGAAGTCAGTCCGCATTGTTTCCCACGCGTGGAATGCGCCGGCAACGACGGGTAGTTGCGAGATTCTTCTGTCTCGCTCTCTCTCTATCTCTCTCTTCGTCTCTCTTTCGTTATTTTGCTTCAGCTATCTGTCTATTCGTTGCTCTCGAACGACGAGAAAGAGAGAGAGAGAGGGAGAGAGAGAGAGAGAGAGAGAGAAAAGACTCCGGCAGCGACTGAAATATGCTTCTCGGTCATGTCCGCCGCAACCGGGCGCGGATTGCCGCGGCCTCATCCGCGACGGCGCGGCGCGGACTAACACACACACACACACACACACGTGATTACACACACATACACGCACGAGGGCCCGAACTCTCTCGCGGTGCCCCGGTGGACTAACTATCGCGTTAAATATTGCGATTTGCTTACGCGAGATGGGAGATAGCGCGGCTTGCGATTCACGCTTTTTTTTTATTATTCTTCTTCTTGTTTTTTTTTTACATATTTTTTTGCTCTCGTCTTCGCATCCTTCCTCCTGTTCTTCTTCTTCGTCGTCCTTCTCCGTCTTTTAATCATTCTTCACGCATTCGCTTTATGCCATTTCTCGGATTTATTCCCGAAACACTTTTGGAATCAAATTGGAAAAATTGTGAAATGGGGTGAATGAAAACGAAAAAAAAAAAAAAAAAAAAAAAAAAAAAAAACATTGATTCTGCTGAGAAAAAAATAGTTTTCGAATTATTTGTCTCACCGACCAGCAAATAATAACAGTGGAACCAATGAAAAAATATATATATATGATACAATGATAATTATTTGTACATTAAAAAACTCGAAATAATTTTTGCAAAATTAAAAAATTAAATATACGATTATTATATTACGATTATTAATGAATAACGAACTCTTTTAGTTTTCAAACTCTTTTAAGTTTGTACAAACGAAGAAATCGTTTAAAATGAATTTTTTTCTTTTCGAACATTTTAATTCTTCACTTTCTGAACTTTTATTTTTTTATCATTTCCGTTACCTTCGACGCTCATACTCATCATCTCAAACGCTTCGTTCGAATCATACGTATGCAATAAACCACATTTCCATGACCCCGCTCACTCAACATTTTTCATCTTCATACCCGTGCATTTAAAAAAAATATATATACACATATATTTTTATTTATTTATTTATCTCCGTTCTCTCGTTTCACCCCCTCCCCCAACCCTCAACGCTCGGTCAGAGCATCGTCTCATCCGTTTCCCAGCTTCTGCCGTTCCCGTGGCCAGGTTAAACCGAGCGATTCGCCAACAGTCGCCACGGCTGATATTTCCCCTCTTTATTCGTTCCACGGTCCGGTCGCGCGGATACCGCTCCTTTATTTATTAACGCAATTAAAGAAACAGAGTGTCGAGGCCCGAGTCCTCCTCTCGCAAGCAACGTCGGCTTTCTTCTTTGCCGAAGAGTCCCGACGATGCCGCTCGCTTCGTCCCACTCTCTCACTCCCTCTCTCTCTTTCTCTCTCTCTCTCTCTTACACACACCAACATTTTCAGTGTGCGTCTCCATAACCCGGGACGTCGGGTAAACGAGTGAGAAAGACGACGACCGAAGAATAAGCAAAGTGAGCGAACCTGCTTCGGGATCGGTTGACCGACCGTGCGACGAAGAAAGGACGAAGACGCACGACATCCTTGCCGAAGGAGGAGGGGGGGGGGAGGGGCGAAGCTCGCGACTTTGGAGATCAACGCAGCCCATAGCGTAGCCGTAGAGGGTGTCCGAGAGGGGGGGAGGGGGCACTTCTTCGCGGTCGAAGCAGATTCAAACTGATCCCCCGAGGATCGACGCTTACATCGGGATTTATCTCGCTTTCTTTCTATCTCTCTCTTTCTCTCTTTCTCGGTCTTTTGCGCCAAGGTCGACATCCTGACAGATGTCCGCCGATAAGGAGGATCAACTTGGCGCCCTTGCGGTCGTACGGACTCTCGATCCAAACGGCTACCTACACCGTCAACGACCCATGTACTTTATCAATTTTATTGTTTTTTTTTTCTTCAACTTTTTTTTTCGTTTCTACTATTTTTGAATTATTATTATAATTGTTATTATTATTATTATCATTATTGTTATTATTATTATTATTATTATTATTATTATTATTATTATTATTATTATTATTATTATTGAATAAATAAATAAATAAAATACATATATATGGGTCAGCTCGTGCCACTTTTACACACACCTTTACATCATTATTTTGACGATTATCATGCACATGAGGTACATGACAATCTTACATGAAAACTAACAAGAAAACAATGGTCAACTTTTTTTCATGTATGAGTGTGTCGGTCGATTATCCGACAAGCTCGAGAAAAAAAAATTATGCAGAACATATAGTGTAACCCGATAATAAAATAAAATCATCAACGCGGTATAACGTTCATGCGGATCTGGCTCTTCGCCAAAGATCATCTTTTACACGAGACTTCGCGGAGACGTTGTTCCGTCTTGGTCGCTCAGCCGTGCGAACGATTCGTCAAAACGTAACCCAGCCTGGATTGATCGTTCCCGCAAGCACCCCAAAAGTCTGGTTAGACCGATTTAGAGCGTTATTCGGGATTATTACCCGAGTCGAAATTTTCACCTTCTATTTCAACTCATTTCACCTTATGAGTCCGAATTGCGAGGTAAAGTGGGTTCGAAATATTTATTTCACCTTCGTTTCAACCTCAAATGCTGAGTCGAATTTTTTCTCATCCTCGTTTATCCTTCCGAGTGATGGTGGATATTTTTTCTTTCGTTATCTCACCTTCGTTTCATCTTCCAAACTTGCAAAATGGGAAATAACTGCAGGTTTTTAGGGTTAAATGAAGTTGAAGCGCAGACGAGAATTGCTTATAACTTCATTGTACTTTCAATCTCCTTCGCCCTAAATGTGATGTTGAAAAAAGTTGGGATAAAGGTGAAAATTTCGACTCTTTTCGTCATTCTTACATCGTGGATTTACTTCATCGAGGGTTTCGGTAGGTTTACGCTAAAGCTTCGAGCCTCTGGGCTTTGATGAGAGAGAGAGAGAGAGAGAGAGAGAGAGGAAGAGGCGTTGTGGCGCGTCGAGGACTCGTGTCAAGTAATTGCACTCTCGTCGCGCGTGAACGCGCTCTTCTCCTCGTCATGTATCCTACCGCCTGATACACATACACACTCACATGGATAGTCATATGTTTATATATATATATATACATATATTTGTGTATGTGATACAAGCACACCCGCGCATATATATAGTTGGCAACAAATGCATCAGTCTCCGTGAATCTCGTATAGCTGGGCGTTAATTTGACGCCACCGACTGGAACGACTCGCTCAATTTCCCGGCTTCAACGTTATTACTGTTTTCATATATTGCTCGGGCGAGACGAGAATCGCACCGCAACATATTTGTACTTGTCAAAATTCGCGTTACCTCTCTCTCTCTCTCTCTCTCTCTCTCTCTCTCTCTCTCTCTCTCTCTCTCTCTCTCTCTCTCTCTCTCTCTCTCTTTCTCTCTCTTTCTCTCTCTTTCTCTTCTCTTTTCGTCGCTTCGCGTTTTCTGCATATTCCACACGTTTTATTCGTTTTCGTCGCTTCGAAACTATATCCCAACCTCACACGGATCGTGGTCTCAGATCTCCGACCGCGATATACCGAAAATATACGCGTAATCCACGTCGTCGCTCTTGTCCGAGTCTTTCGCTTTCTCTCTCTCTCTCTCTCTCTCTTCCTGTTTCTCTTTCTCGCGCTTTGCTCTCTCTCTTTCTCCATCTCTCTTTCTTTCTCTGTTGCGCACCATCGTGGACTCTCTGCGCGTTGAGCAAAACGTTTTATCGCCTTGTCATTCGTCACTGTTCTCTTCCTTCTTCCGGCTTGTTCCACGCGCGACAGAAACCCAACCGTCGCCCGAAAACTTTACAACCCTCCGCCCCCCCCCTCCCCGCGGCCACATCGTCCTCGCGCCCCGAAAAATCATGTTGCACGAAGAAGGATTATGTCAACGAATCTGTCGAGCCAGTTGTTTTGACACTGCGTGACGAAAACTTTGAATCTTTGAGGCGAAAATCGCGGGAACTTTTTTTTTTATAATTTGTTGTTTTTCTTTTCTTTCTTGTGATATTCTTTGGTTTTTTTTTAATTGAACTGTATTTTTTGGAATTTTTTAATTTATTTATTGTTTGGCTGACGGTACTTTGACTATTTCTTCACAGATCCAATGATAGTCATGATCAGTGAATCTCTGAATAATCGAATAACAAAAAATAAAAGTGCAATACTGAGCTGCTAATGAAAATTAAAGAGCAATTGAATTTTCACCACAAGTTTCACGATTAATCTTTCGAGGTAGTTTTATTGCCCTACATGGAATGATAATCAAGGCTCAATAATTCTGCTCGCAAGTACAATTTTTTTGTGAGGGTGAACGTTTCTGACATTCACTGTCAAATAATTCATGAAAATTTTGTGCAATAATTATTACGAAAATTCTTGGTGACAAACGTGTATTGTGAACCGTGCAACGAATACACACGAATCTCTCTGTCGGGATAACGCATCACTCACGACAGTCCTCTGTCTTCTCGTGTGCAGTCGAGAGCTGGGTTGCATACCGCAACGCGTCTAAAACTGTCTCGGGCGAAGCTCGCGTACAAAAGCTCGACTCCGACGAGTACATTTGGTCTCTCTCTCTCTGTCTCTCTCTCTCTTCTCTCTCTCTCTCTCTCTCTCGCCATTGCGGTGTTGGTAAGGAGACGCATCCGTGGAAGAGCTCTTAATTTACCCCACTCCAACAGTCTCTATCTCTCTCTTTCTCTCTCACTCACTCCCTAAACCCTCCTCCGGCACAATCTCGAGCTTTCGCACGGTTAAACGCGAGAATGCGCAAGCACAAGAATGAGAAACATACTTTTGTTGCGGATTCGCGAGTCCCACGTGCTCTCGAAAGAATCGACAAGTTTTTCGGGTGAGAAGAATAGAAAGAAGGGTCTGTGTGTTAGTGTGTGTATGTTTGTGTGTGTGTGGAACAGTATCGTCGTGGCAAAAGGTGCGGATAACAATTAGGTCGGTGTTGTCGTGAATTCTAAGGAGGCTGGTGAACCGATCGTGGATTTTTCGTCGAGAGAGAACGCTACGTGCCTGCGGTTAGATTGAGAAAAGCACGCGGCGGGATAAATGCGGCCTTAAACGACACCGATATAGACGCGCGCAACGCCTGATCGTTTGCCAAACCCCTCTTGAAACGAAACTTCTCGTGTCGATCGTTTTTTTTTTTTTTTTTGTTTCTTTTATTCTTTCCCATCTGTTCAGAACTTTGTTTTTTATTTATTTACTTGTTTGTTTTTGTTTCTTTTAAAATTTTTTTTTTACTTTCCCGCTGAAGAATTTTGTTTGAAAATATATGCGGACATTTTTTATCATCCGGATTTTTTTACTGTGGACGATATAAAAGGTTTTTTTTAAATCTTTTATTTTTTAAGTGTTTTTTTGTTGAGATTTCTGATTGAGATTATGAAAAAAAAAACAATGGAGGAAGGGTGATGAATCTTTTAGTTGGATGCTGTGGGACACTTAGAGACTTGAAGTACATTCGGAATATTAATGACGTGATTCTGGCGCGTTTTTGTAAAATTTATCTGGACAAAGTCTGATTTTTTCGAATTGTTATCGTTTGTAATTCGATTTTTGTAAATTGTTTTTCAATTTTTATTCTATTTATTTATTTACTTATTTATTTATCTATTTATTTATTTATTTGTAATTTCTTCGTATTTTTCATGGTCGTTAAATTTTTGTCGTTGTGTCGTTCGATGAAAAACACGAACTTGTAGGTTTTCGGATTTTTCACCGTTTTCTTTCTTCGCTTGATTCGTCGCATTTGCGAATCGGCTCCGGCGACGCAAATTGTCGTCTTCGTGATTGTTTTTTTTTCTTCGTTCGCCCGGAGAAGAAGACGAAGTCGAGAGTGGGAGGGGGAGGGGGGCGAAACCGCGGCGCCCGCGTGGTATTAACTCTCGAAGCACGACGGCGGAACAATTGTTAGGGGCTTGTTAGCGTTGTCGAGCTAATGGCGCACTTTATTACTTCGCGGCCCGGGAAAGAACGCCGGGGCGTGCGTGTCGCGTCTGTGTATGTGTGATTGTGTGGATTTCGCGAAAGCGCCGAATCATCGACGAGTACAAAATAATAATAATAATAATTAATTTGTTGAAAAACAAAAATTACAATGACCGAAATATTTTTTGTTTACGTGAAATTTTTATATGAATAAGCATATGTCTTGCTTTTTTTTCTCTCTCTTCTTAAGTTTTGTACCTATCGCAATTGCGTTGCCAATTTATCGTTATTTCTATTTTTTTCTTTCGTTTTTTAATCATATTGTTTCGTTTAATGAAACAAATCGATCAACCGAACAATCCATAATATAAAAATGTATTCGTTCATATTATGTTTTAATAGTTGAAAAAGGTTTACCTTTGAGTTTGTCGTGAGCCAAAGCTCTTTGAAAGTGTTCTTCGACCTCGGACGCCGCGTCACCCCGATAATGCGTGAATACCACGCAATTTGCGTTAATGTATTGTGCTCTGCTTTCCCCATCGTCCGAGTCGTCTGCTGTCGTTCCTCCAGGACCTATAGCTGACCGAAAAAAAAACCAACAAATTTTCATCGATATCATATTCCCCAATTCATCACCAATCCATCGAAAAATCAATCGATTATGCCAAATATTATACCAAAGAAAAAATAAATCTCCAAAACTTATTTCACAAACAGCTTGCGAATAATTGAAACTGATTTTTCTATTTTTTCCTTTTTTTCCAAACCGAAGGAAAAAATATATCTCCAAAACGGATTTGGCAAATAACTTGCGAATAATTGAAATTGATTTTTTTTTCCTTTTTTTTCCGCACCGAAGAAAAAAACAAATCTCCAAAACGGAATTCGCAAATAACTTGCGAATAATTCAAATTGATTTTGTCTTGTTTGTTTCGTTTTTTTTTTCCTAAATAAAGAACTCAGAAGTTGATGAATATCTTACCGTCCGTCGATCTGTCGTCGTCCAACGTTCTCGACGGTTGCGAGGTGGTGGTTGCGGTGGCGAGGGGCGGTCGCGGTTGCGAGGGCGTCGGTCTGGGCGAAGCTGGACTCGGTGCCGATCCCACCGACCCCGCGCTGCTCGGCTGACCCTGAGGAACGCTTCCGCCTGCCGCGCACAGCTCGAGTCCCGCAGCTTCCAACGATCGTTGGTGAACATTCAGCTGTAAAGTCGAGAAAAAAAACAAAATGAAAATAAGATAAAAAATAATGCTAAAAAAAATACCATGAAAAATAACAGAAACGAAATGCAAAAAAAAAATATCTACGTCTATGTATATATAATAACTATGTATTCTTTTTTCGTTATATGATGTTTTTAACGTGCTTCGACGAATCGACCTTGTTCTAGATCTAATTTCGTAAAATTATTTTTTCCTTTCTTGGTTTGAGAGCGAGAACCCTACTTTACCGATATTATTTTTTTTTTCATATTTTATTATATCGTCCGTCCTTCTGTAGCGCTCGAGAGAGGACCTTCTTACCCCGGAACGAGAGGCGCTGACGCGGTCTCGCCTCGCCGGGAACTCGCGAACGAGATCACGCCGGCTCTGGGCCAAAATGCGGCCGGATTGGTCTCGAGAACAATGGAATTTATAGCGGTCGTTGGCGGAAAACTCGTAAAGAGACGATATAATCCCCGTGGTTCTCGGATTCGCCCCCTACGGTTTCAACGTCAACGATCTCACCGGATTACGTTTGCGATCTGGCGATGAGGATCGAACGACTCTATACGGAAAGTACCGGTGGAAGGACCTCGGTCCTTGGTACCGGTTCGCACCACGAAAAAAAAAAACATTCCGAGTCGAAATTTTCACCTTCGTTTCGAGATCACTTTACCTTGCAATTCGGACTTAAAATATGAAATATATCAAAATATAAGGTGAACATTTCGACTCGGGATACGTCGAGTTATCGAAGGAATTATTTTCTCAATTTTTCTTTACCAGTGCATTTTTAATTTATTGATCAATCAGTTTGTGAATTTTTTTTAATAGTGATGGTCGATGATTTTCGAGGATTTATCGAATATCGAGTAAAAGTTGTTAATACAAATATCGTTCACTGAAAAATTTAAAAAAAAGTTATCTCTGAGAAAAAAAACTTTCTGTGGAAAAAATGTTTTTTTTTTCGACAGCGTTGTGTGAAAATATACGAATTTTTTTTTTCGTTTCGATTCTGGTCATGAATTTTGGAAACATAAAATTGTTTAGTCGTTGATTCAATGGCATATAGAACTGTGGAAATTATCAGTCGAATTTAAATGACAAAATTTTGTTCAAGACAATTTTGACAATCGCAATTTGATTCTGAATCAATGTGATTTTTTTTAGTCGTTGATAAACGAACATTTTCAAACGTACGATAATTATTATTGGCAAAAAAAAAAGATCGAATGTACTCAATTAAAAAAAAAAAACATATTGAAAATTATTACATAATGAGAAAATCTAGACTCAACAATTTATTTAATCAGAATATTTTTTAGCATGACTGAAAACATTATTAACTGATGCTTAACACGTCAGTAAAGTTACTGATAGTCTTTTAAAGTCAAATTTGCCATCAGTGAAAATTACCACCGATCAAATTTGTCGCCATCGATTGCTATTACATTTTTAATCACGTTGAGATAATAAAAAAATAATAAAAAGAAGAATAAAATAAAGTGCATCGAGGACAGTAGCCGAGGTCGAAATTCGCAACCCATTGACAACGCACATTCCAATTCTAATTCTGAATAACCGCGAAGCACATATAGATCGACGTGGACGTCGAAAAGCTTGAGGTCACACAGGTTGTTCGTGGACTATATCGAAAGCGGGGATGGTTTAAAGGTCGGCGAGTTTCATTGAGTCGCATAACGATGCCGGTCGTCGGTGGGGCGAGTCCGTTTATCGAGTTGTCGGACGAGGTCGAGGCGTTCACAGACCGAGATAAACGCGGAGGGTCGAGAGCGAGCTGCAAATAGCGCGCGAGATCCGCGGTATGCGATTCGAGATCGAGCCGCGAGCAATGCAACTACTCGCTCGGTGCATCATCCTCTCGTCGTCGTCATCGTTGTCATTGTCGTCACCGTACAACCACGTCACAAGTATCCCAACCCAAACGGTCACCGTATTTTCGGATAAATAATAAGTTTGTTTTTTCTTTTGTTTCTATCGTTTTTTTATTTTCTTTTAGATCGAGCCGGCGTCAACGAAACTTATTCCATTATTTAAATATGTTTTGATATTTCATTTTGATATAATGTAATGATAATACATTCCGATATTAAAATAGGATATAGTATTATAATCGAATAAGATTTACGATATTTTAGATTAAAAGTTTAGACGATAAACTATGGATATGAAATGTTTGTAATTTTTTCTGTCATACTAGTTTCAATTCAGTGTATTTTGCATTTTGAGTCCCAAATTCATGTCCAGTGACCACAGAAAAAGAAAATAAAAGTGAGATACAAGTTTTTAGCACAATTTCGATGATTTTCAGTTTTCAAGTGTGATGTTAATTTCGCCATTTTGTTTTTGGGGATTGAAACTTTTTCTTGTTTCGAGTACGAATCTTTCTAATGCAGAGGAGGCATATTAGGAAAATTGTTCTCCTGTTGACACGTATTTAAAAATCACTAAAGTAACTTCGATTTTATATTGTTTCGGTCCGTAAGTTCTTAAGGTAGTATCGCACATAGGAGACTTTACCGTCCGATTTTCATGAAACTTGGCATACTTATGGGTATTGATGAGAAAAAGGCCCAGTTAAATTTTTATGGCCCTCCGGAGCACGAGAAAAAAGATATCAACACTTTAATTTTTTCACGTTTAACATTGAGCCTTATGGAAAAACACGCTAAATTTGATATAATACAAAAAGTTGCCGTCAGATTTTAATGAAAACACTTCGAGCTGCAAGTTTAATATTCGGGCAACATTTTGGGCACTTGACCGTAAAGATCAACAGACTGTGACGAGAATAATAAGCAAATAAACATCGGAAAATATCGTCTCTCTCTCTTTCTCTCTAATCGACATCATACCACGCGTCTTTGTCACACACAGGTACTACGTAACTCATTTGGAGATGGTATAGCTTTAGGCTTGCTTTGACTCTTACGGTTTGTGCGATACTACCTTAAGGGTAAGTTGGGTTGATTTCGTTTTTTCTTCATATAGGAACATTATGCAACAACATTCCAAATGTCTAACATTTGTAATGAGTCTGAATGAATAACATTCGTAATGCTCAAAAATGATGTTTTGCAACGTTCCTGCATCATAAAGAATAATTAAAAAAAAAAAAAAAAACATGAAACTACCCCAACTTACTCCAACTTTCAAGTACCGAAGGCTTGATTTCCGCCCCCAACATATGCACATGAAAACCACTCGGAGGAGTAACTCTAACAACATATTTCAGTCTAAAAAAATCGCAGGTTCGATATTTCTCCGATTCAACAATCACCGACATTTTTTTTCACAAAACATTTGATGAAGCTACAGCGGGGGGAAATTAAAGTGGGGGGAAAATTAAACAAGTGGGGGGATTTGATCTATCCCGCAATTGTCGTGGGCCTGAACGGACGACGTCTTTTGACAAGAGCCGCCGTGAAAAATTCATTGCATCCTGTTGGGTCCGCGTGACGGAAAGCGTCACGAGTACGCGACAACAGGTTACTCAAGGTCCGAAGAATATCTCAGCCGGATCACCTGCTGCCCCGGTCGAGCTATGCGGACGTTGCGGCCAGGGTTATTTCGGCAGGACGACGAGTGCGATCCGATCCGTATGCACTCGGATGCCGCGGTGTGGGACAGTCGTAACCACCCGGGAGCAACGTCCCAGCGGTTTGTCTTTTTTCCGGACAAACCGTCCGATGGCTCGCTATCCGACACCTGCGTTTCTTCTTCGTATCCTCGGCCCTTGCAGAGACACCCGCAGGGTCCGAAGGGACACTCGAAAAGCGGTCCGACTCGCCTCGTCAGCTTATCTCTCGACACTTTAGACTTTTAGACCATTCGGGCCACGACGATATGACTTTGCTGACTTTACAAGAGCATGACGACCAACGAGATTGCGGACGGATGGACGGACGGTCTGAATTCGAATGAGGTACATTTCGGCCATGCGGTTTTTAATTCCTTGATTAATGATTTTTGTTTGAATTTATTTATTTATTTATTTATTTATTTATTTATTTATTTATTTATTGCCGATTATTGCTAAATATTTTTCTAGCTGCATTCTTGAGACTTTTATGTTCAACTCTTACTTCGAACTCGAGGAAATCCCTACATTACCGATGTCATTGGATATCAAATATATATATTTCCTTCTTTATTTATTTCTGAAAATAATTTTGTTTCAATTTTTTTAAAAATAATATATCATTGATATTCCATTTTGCACCTTGGTTGAGATCTGACGTTTCTGTTTCGATTTTTCATAGCAACCGGAGATTAAATTAAACAACGACGACAACAATCGACGTGAATTTCACGCGAGCGCGTTGACCAACAAAATCACACGTTAGTCAGGCGAGCGTGAATCCACAAAGTTCGCTCGCTAACATGGAGAATAATTTCAATTGTTTATCGTTAAAGGTGTATAACGAACCCCGAGAGGTGGGATAGTTTCGTTCGTTAAGGTCGTCGAGCTCACGATTACGAACGAATCGTGTGCAAAAGTGGCGCGTACACAGGCTTTTCGCACAAGTCGCGGTGGCCATTGTGGTGCAAATAATGTGGATCTTACGGAGCGCCATGGGCATCGTTCCACGATGTGGCGTGTAAATCCATCGTGGCTCTTGCCACGACCGCGGCCGACCGACGAGTTGGGCGTGTATGAATTATGAACACGCGCTCGAAGAATCTCGCGAGCTTCTCGACGATCCGCGAAGCGAAGCCGGGGCGAGCCAATCAACGAGCTCCGTAGGTTACCATCTCGATTTGCTCTCTTTGATACGTCTTCGCGAGCAATAAGGTTGCTCCGGAGCGTCGTTCGGGTAGGGGTCGCAAAATTCAAAACGATGATTGTTCAGAACGAGTTGAAATTTTCACCTTTGTTTCGAATTATTTCAACATCACATTTAGGGCGAAGGAGATTGAAAGTAAAATAAAGTTATAAGCAATTCTCGTCTGCGTTTGAACTTTATTTTACCCTAAAAACCTGCAGTTTTCCATTTTTCAAGTTTGGAAGGTGGAAACGAAGGTGAGATAACGAAAGAAAAATGTTTGCCTTCGTTTGGAAGGTGAAATGAAGGTGAAATAACCGAAAGAAAAAATATCCACCCTCACTCGGGACGGTGAAACGAGGATGAAAAAAACATTTCGACACCGCATTGAGGTTGAAACGAGGGTGAAAAAAATATTTCAAACTCACTTTACCTTGCAATTCGGAAAAGGTGAAATAAGTTGAAATATAAGGTGAAAATTTCGACTCGGGTTCTCATGTGTATACCCATTTTCGAGGTGATTTTTTCAGGAATCAAAGTGTAAGTATTTCTCAGTTACATTTAAGCTACAATACATGCTTGAAGCAACGTCTTACACTCTTTTAAACCGTGAAGTTATTATAAATTTTGTAATTCATTTCGAAAATCGTGGAATATATCAGACATAAATATGAGACACCCCGTCTAGGCCAATGTAACCTGCCCGAACAATTACTTCCATGTATCAGGGGTTGGCAGCAGGCGGGGAGGGGAGTGGTGAGGTGCCTTGCCGGTTTAGCATCACAAAGAAGAAGCAAAAACCGCGATTTCCAAACGGAAATAAGTTGACGGTGATGTATATGCTCCCGAGCGTTTCACGATGGGGCGTGTGTGCGTTTGCACGTGTGTGTGTGGGTGTCTCATCTGTGACTTGGGTCTTAAATTTTCCATCGTTGGTAATACAGTCAGTCCACCGATCCTCCGGCCCTTCGTAGTGGAAAGTTACGCGAACAAACAGACGAGAGAGAACGACATAATAAAGAGACAGAGACAGAGAGAGAGCAAGAAAAGCAAGAGAGATGAAGAAACATTGCCCACGTTAAAAGATCAGGCGAAAAAAAAAAAAAATGAGCGACAGACGGAAGATCATCCGGCGAGAAGGATGACGATGAAGAAGGAAGGTTGTCGAGTATGTAATAGTGATGTACAGTCGTGTATATGCAGTCGCTTATATGCATCCAAATGCACCAGCGAAAACTGCGGGCTCCAAAGTCTTTCGAGATGTTATCATTATCTGCTCTAATAAACCGGGTCCCGACATTCCACGATGCACTACATCACCGAGTGTTCTCCCGACTGTCGACTCTACGTCGACCAACGCGTGGGGAGCCCTCAAAGAACCGAAGACTCCGGAGACAGACGGTTTTACGTATATACACATATATACATATATATAGCCAATGGTTTGGTAAAACGCGTTCTTCTCTTTGCGAGTTTCGTATATTTTCGCGGAGACGCGTGAAACGACGTTGTTTCTCACTTCGCGATATATATTCGCAAAGCTCTTCGGGATGTGAGAAAACGTGCCAGGGCAGAAAAGAGCGATGGTGGCCGAAAGAAATCGTGAAGAGTCTCGCGACCAGCGTCACTGCTATCATGGAGCGAATTTTATCTTCGCCCGAAATTTTTACCTTGTGTTTCAACTTATTTCACCTTTTCCGCATTGCAAGGTCAAGTGAGTTTGAAATATTTGTTTCACCCTCGTTTCAACCTCAATGCGGTGTCGAAATGTTTTTTTCATCCTCCTTTCACCGTTCCGAGTGAGGGTGATATTTTTTCTTTCGGTTGTTTCACCTTCGTTTCACCTTCCGAACGAAGGTAAACATTTTTCTTTCGTTATCTCACCTTCGTTTCCACCTTCTAAACTTGAATGATGGGAAATAACTGCAGGTTTTTAGGTTGAAATGAAGTTGAAACGCAGACAAGAATTGCTTATAACTTCATTCTACTTTCAATCTCCTTCACCCTCAACGTGATGTTAAAATGAGTTTAAATAAAGGTGAACAATTTGACTCGGGACGACAA
The DNA here is from genome assembly GCA_963662125.1 of Diplazon laetatorius. Taxonomy (NCBI): domain Eukaryota; kingdom Metazoa; phylum Arthropoda; class Insecta; order Hymenoptera; family Ichneumonidae; genus Diplazon; species Diplazon laetatorius. The sequence goes on along the minus strand of OY759155.1, from coordinate 3,146,506 downwards.
CGATACCTAGCAGGGTGTCTCACATAAATATATCACAACTTTGAGTCTCGAAGCATTTTCCGATTCACCAAATATTTATTTTCAACTTCGTTTCTTTATTTTAGAATTTTTATCATGACGATGGTTATCATGAACGAATTGAAATTTCTGAAGTAAGTTCCGTTCCAATTTGCCTGAATTATTATTTCACGATAAATTGAAATATTCAATAAATCCGATAAAATCATCATTCGATCCGAAAAATATGAGCAATACATTTTCATTAAATGAATCCCCATCCCTGGCAACGCACATTGCCTAAGCTTCCGTTATCAGAACGGTCGGAGCGTGTGGTAAATTAAACGGTGAATTAAACTGATAGCTTTCGTCGAACGATGATAAAAACCATTTCAGAAACAAATTCGCAGAATCGAAACAATAAAAATCCATGTTGCAATGTTATACCATACATATATACATCTATATATTGTATATATATATGTGTGTGTGTATGAGTGTATACTTGTACGTGGCCGTTTATTCCACCGTCGACAATGTGGTAATTAATCGAGGCGAGAGTAGCAACCTTCGACTCTCGGTGCGTATTCTCGTGGCCGTTGTATCAGGAGCCACGTCCTTCTCGCGGGTAATTCAACGATGTGTATATACATACATATATATATATATCTATATATATATATTTGTGTGTGTGTATATCTATACACACGTATGCGTGTATGTTCGCGACGGGATCCGGGCCCCCTGGCCCCGGGCCTGATCGTCGCGCGAGGTTTCTTCTCGCTCTTGCAACAACGACGACGACGACGATCACCAGAGAACAGAGCCCGCGGTCCTTCAAAGCATTCCGTTGATCGTCCCACAACTATCTCCCTCTCTCTTACTCTCTCTTTGTATCTTTCTCTCTCTCACTTTATCTCTCTCTTTCTCTCTTTCTATCTTTCTTGATCTCTCTTTCTATCTTTTTCTGTTCGTCTTGCTGTCTCCCTCAATCTTTCAACATCCCCTCCGAGTGCTGCACGGTCAGCCATCGAATCCACGCACTTGGCGAACCTGATACCTGAAGATCGTGATGCTGCATCGCAACCGCAAAACCCACGACTTGATCTTCATTCCCGCGGACCGGGGGGCGTGGAAGGGGAGGAGGGGGGAGGCTAACGCTGTATTTCCTCGCACCATCTCGCTCGGTTCGACAAAGCGCAACCCCCAAATCTCTTGTGCAATTCTTCGGTTAATGAAATTATTTTATTTCTTTTTTCGGTATTTTTTGTTATTTTTTTTCGATAACATCCCTGACCTAGCTCATTTCATACAATTTTATAAATATAACGCATTGAATAGAAATATTTTTGAAGAATTTTTCATAGTCTTGGCGAATAGAATTTATTATTATTACGAAATTTCTCAGATTGATGATAATGACCTGATATTTTTTTTTTCGTTGCGAAATTTTTATCGTCGCTCATTGTTTTATCATGAGTGTTTGATTGTTAGTCAATTAATAGGCAAAACAATGAAAAATTTGCGTAAAATTCGAAGGTGGGACAATTGAATATTATCATAAAAGCGTGAGAATCGGATCGATCGGTAAAATAGAGATTTTCACTTGATCCAAATAGAACTCGAATTTCTCGGAAAAACAGCAGAAAGAAATAATGGAAATAGAAAATACTCTCCAATGACATTTCTCCATAACCCACATTTCGAAATTTCGATCTTAAACAAATATTTCACAATCAAAAATTGTTTAAAAAATACAAAATTCCATCGTTCCCTGATTCCTTCAATCCGCCTCGATAACAAAGATAAAAAAATGGCGAAAAAAAAACAACCACAATTCCACTCGATTCTCGTGGTAATTTGTCGAGTAAATCGTGTTCGCCGCGTATCGTCGTTGCGGGATTGAACATCGTCCCACCTGGCAGAGTCCCGCGCAGGCGCGCGACGAGCTCGGCTGGGTTATTTCGTCGCTAATGAACAAAACTCAACCCAAAGGGGAACACTCGGTCGTTTTTCCGAACGGTCGGGTCTTATCGACAGTCGTGCCAGTCGTGAGCACGAGGGAGAGGGGGGGGGAGGAGATCGAGGCGAGCGAGAGAAACGAGAAAACCGCGTGCCGGATGGAGAAGATCGGTAAGGACGAGAAGAGGTTAGAACGGCGAAGGTGCCAAGGGACGAAGGAAAGAGTTTAAGGTGGAAAAGAGAGAAAGCGATATGTCACGAAGGAGAGGGAACCTTCCCCCTTCTCCTCACGAAACTCCGAACCGAAGAGAGTCGGACTCCTCTCATCTTCAGGCGAAGATAGGAGAATCGTGTCGACGAATGGCCGTGTCCGGCAAACAAATTGCGAGATATCCCCATAGCCACATGGTAGCTTGTTACCAACGCTATCTCTCTTTTTTTATTATTTCTTTTCTTATTTTTTCATTTTTTTAAATGTTTTATTTTCATTTCTTTTTGTTTTTCTTCTTTTTTTTCGATGGTTCTTTTCACTCTTTCTTCGTGGCTGGGATCCTTGGCTCCGTCTCCTTCTTCTTCTTCGTCTTCTTCGTCGACTTCTCGTTCGCCCTCTCCGCTCGGGATCGGGCTACCTGTGGACCAAACCCCTCGCAGCATCGTCCGACACACAGCCACCAAGTTTCTCTCCATATTCCTCCTTCCATGTCGCCCGCGGCTGCCGCCACCACCTCGGCCAACAGATTGACGAAGATTCCGGAGCGGGCTCGCGACACGAATTGATGTGGGAACCACGATCGCGGCATCGCAGCATCGTCGGGGCCCCCGCGCGCGCGCGCGCACACGCGAGGACCGAGAGCACTACATACGTGTTCCACACCGATCGACCGATTCCATCGGTCTCATTTGTAATATCCGTTCACGACGACGACTGGCACATTGGGCGAGACTTCGTTCGATCGTCGAATCAACGAGGATCTCATCGAGGGTGAATTCATCGATGCCATCCGAATATCGAATGCCGAATGAAAAATTGTTATTCGTATCAGTGGTCCAATTGTTTTTATTTAGTTTATTAATGATTTTGGGAAAGTTTTTTGGATGGATGACGAAGTTTATTGATTTTGTTAAAAGGAATTAGAGATTGGATGGCACACTTGTCGGTGTATGACATGGCTAGCGTTCCTCGGGGTCCTTTTGACCCCCAGGCGCAAAAAGGCCTTGCTGCGGGTAACCAATTGATTTTTTTTAATTGGAAAAATTCTTGTATATACTTAGATGATCCTTTTAAATGGTACCATAGATTATTTGGTGTAAATTCGATATTGAGTTAGAACAAAAAAATTAAGGCTAAAAAACCCAAAAATTGCCGATTTAAAAAAAACATTACAAGTGAATCATAAATCCTACAAAGCATAAAAACAATCGATCAACATCCCAAGAAAAATATCAAAGGATATCCAAACTGCATTGAGTTCGATTTATACGCATGCGTCAAAGTATATTCGAGTATAAATAGCAAACATACATCGGGCTGTCCCTTAAAATGGTCATTGTGGATTTTTCATATGCTCTCATCCTCTGGAACCATTCGAGGTATATAAAAAAAAAATGTGGACCAAACTTCACACCTCTGCTCCATCGTTAACCTGTGCCCCAAAGCCTTTGAAACTTTCCATATAAATAACATTAGATATTTCGATTATTTCGTTTTAATCATGTTCCGAACGTACATGTCGGTTAAAAAATGATTACGTCTCACCAACTCAACACGTGGGAATTTAGTTTGGAAAACTAGTATTTGAATTCTTTTATTCTTATATTTTAAAGGCCCAAAGGCATCGAATTAAAATTGAAACAGATTAAAATCTTATTTTCGTTTTAAACCTCATATCTCATAATATCAAGTTTTCACCGCTAGAACGTCGTCCAATGTTATATATATATATATATATAAAACTTGACAAGAGTGTGCCGGTTGAGTACATACTTCGCGATGGAAACACTTTAATGCGTTTTTAGCGTCATTCCGCGTGTCGGGCAAATCGAGTCATTCGAGTCAGTCGACGTATGGAACGACAACAACGACGACGAGAACGACGACGACCGACCGGTAAGTTCATTCGTACCGGTTGCCGTTGGATTTGTACCGATCGCGCGGAGTTAACTCACTCGGTCGGAACACACTCGGCAGGAACGCGACCATCGAGTCGTCGTCGTCGTCGTCGGTCGGTTCTCGTGTGTCTCCGTGGGTTAGAGACGCGATTGCGGGGACCGGCGACCGGTGGGACGTAGGCCCACCGCCATCGGGGCCTCTCGGCCGGTCCCTTTAAGACGCCACGAATGAGCCCCGGAGTACGCGAGATATTCCTTAACGATTGCGCACTTGCCGCGAATACCCGGCAACTACATCGCCGACACCCGATTAGGTCGTTACGCACCGCGCATGCGCGATCCCGATATATATATATATATATAATATATATATATATATATATATATATAGGCTGCACAGAAGTGCTCGGGGATGTATACAACCTGTCATGAAAATATCTAAACTCTGATATAAAGCTAGAAACGCAATAACTAATCGCCCCTACTTTATGTTTAATAGGAATTGGATAAACAATTTATTTGTGGAACGAAAAAAAATCAAAAAAGATTAAATACCGACATCGCGTAAGTGATAATCATATGGTTCTCTGTACAGAAAGATTTATCTACACTGAATTATTGCTTTTCCGGATTAAAATTTTTCACCCTTCTTTCAGCCTATCTGATCCTCGATCCTCTGAGCGTGCGGATGGCGACGTCGGCTTTAGCCTACGTCGGTACTTGAGATAACCCAATTGGGAAGTATACGTTGTAGCCTCCGAGATTTCGTAGGACTTGCGTTTTTTTTATTTTTCACCCTCCGTGACTCCGCGCAAGGCCTCCACGAATAATCTGAACCACGACAATATGATTAGCCTGTATAGCTTACAAGACCCGTGTTGAAACTTTTTCAACCTTTTTAATCCTATCGTCTCGGGGTCTCTGTCAACCTACATGACCCTCCCTATACTCTGATTATTCACTCACTGGTATTTTTGGAAGTGAAGGCAGATCATAATTCGTATATAATTTCAACGTCTGATACTGTTCACAAGCGGTCTGTGTTAAACCTACATGACCCTCCCTACACTCTGATTAATCACTCACTGGAATTTTGGAGAGTGAAGACAGATTATAGATATTTCGTATGTGATTTTTAATAAAGGCTATGTGAAGCCTTCGCTGACTTCGCTAAAAAAAAGCCATTTGAGAGTAACCAGGTTGAAAGGAGGTTCAGAAATTTCGACTGAGGTCACTGCTCATTTCAAACGGATCCAACAATCGATGATTCTGTTTTAATTCAAAATCAATAATATAAAATATCATATAAACGTTATTTGGTCGTGGCTTTAAATTTTTCTCGCGTAATATTCTTTTTCAGAGGAGACTTTTTCAATTTCCATCGTCGAGTCTCTGACAGAAACGGTTGCTGAAAATGGGGGACGAAAAAATGATAAAAATTCACCGACTTCCTTAGATTTGTTGGAATGTGCAGTAACCGTCGGGCGAGCACCGAGCCAAGTCAAAGTGACGAAGTTTTTCAACAATTAGCCGTTTTTATTACGCTCAGGACGATTATCGATCGATGATCGCCGGAGATAATGACTGACTGAAAGACCGACGACCTGTCGATCGAATGAACGAGATCGAGGCTGAAGAACTCGAACGAATGAATAAGAATAAGGAACTCGCTCGGATAAGCGAGTCACTGAAATATTCATTGCGCACGCGCGCTGCGGGAGTGACAGGTACCCATATCGAACGGTAGAAAATTTTCGTCCCAGCGACGATCGTCCATATACGTGTCTGCATGTGTTTGTATTTGCGTTTGTTTGTTCGTGTATTGTACAGTATAATAGCATAAAGTTTAAGCAGCAGCTTGCGACGACCTGGTCAAGTTGTATAATTTATCGAACGCACGACTACGCACCGAGAGTTCCATTTTCAGCACGATGAATGTCGAATAATCATTTTTTTTTGTTTTCATTTTGTTTGTTTTTTTTTTGTTTTATTTTTAATGTCAATGGGGTGAGCGGCGCCTTTCGCGCTCACCCCGTTAATTCACGTTCGATGCCTAAAAAGATTTTAAACTCTGAATACTTATACGTAACTGTCCGAACACCCAGCTTGGCCGGAACGTTATTTTAACATCGGTGAATATTTATCGAGCAATTTGTCAGTCGCGGGACGTGTGAGATGCACAGGTGTCGTTGTTTATATATATATATCGGTCGCGTTTTTTTTTCTTCTCTCTCTCTCTCTTTTTTTATGTTGATTGCGATACGCTTAAATGTTGTATGTAGGTCGTGTGAAATAGGCGATGAGAAGACGAGCCGACGAATTTCTGGCACGCCATAAAACACCCGGGAGGAACACTTGTACAAGATAAACACGTAGGATGTATTTTTATTTTTTTATTTCTTATTTTTTTTATTTATTTATGTAAAATAGATTCGTTCGACGCGACCGACATTACTCGATTCGAATGTTCGTGAATAAACATATATATATATATGAATACATATATAAATACATCGTATCGAAAACCGAGCTCATAAAGTTTCACGAAGCATTTTGAAAATACGATACGCAATCAAAAATGTTGACTGTTGAATATATTACATCATGTGAATAACAACAATTTAGTTGGTCGAGTTACGACTTTTTTTTCTATCTTCTTTTTGCAACATCGCTCGTTCAAAAACTGAATGATAAGTTTTCGAATTTTTCATGACTGATGATAAACCGGAAATGAAACCACAAATTCTTTCTTGAAAAAATGATTAAAATATATTTCTTCAAATTAATAAAAATTATTAAAATGATAATAATAATAATAATAATAATAATAATAATAATAATAATAATAATAATAATAATAATAATAATAATAATAATAATAATAATAATAATAATAATAATAACAATACATTAATTAATTGCAAAATTTAGATCCGATTCGATATTAATTTTGGAAGATTGATAAATTTCGAAGATTATTTTTCGATCATTTTAAATTCGCGGGAATCGCGGTTTCGATGATCGGATTGTTATTTTTTTGAGGGGGGGTCGGATGTTCGCGCGGAGATCCGCATGGACGATAGAGCAACACGAGGGATTCGGTATAGTTCCGAGATCACGAGCGACCGGAGGATCGTCGTCGTCCAAAAAAGATTTACCTCGCCCGAGGTTCGGGGCGACATCAGCGGCAGCAGCAGCAGCAGCGTTGACTTTTTTCGGGTTTCGGCCGGTTCATTTTGGTCTTGTTTATCGGGCCTGTACCGAAACGTTTTATCGGTCCGCACAAAGGTGCGAGCTCAAAGGATAGCGACGGTCCGACGACGACGGCCGGCATCAGCTTTGACTTGACTACAAACTCGCCAGACTCTTCTTCTTGCTTGCTTACGTTTCATCTATATGCCGCAGCTACTTCTGAATTGCACACACACACACACACACACACACACACACACACACACATATTTATATATACTCCACTTTGAAGATTCCAACAGAAACTCAATGCTCTCTCATAGTTCGAGGACTTTGTCTGTGTTCCAATTTTTTTTTATTTATATATGTCATTAGTTGCATTACGTGTGAACCTGAATTATTTTCAGCGAGTGTAAAAAGTATTCTACCCCCCCCCGCCCCTTCCTCTCCTCCTTTATGTCCAATAATTTTTTCACTGCACTAGATATTCGTATTATTTTTAATTTTTGTCAATTGAACTTTAGAGTAATCTTGTTCAAGGCAAGTGAAGACAATTTCTTTAATCACAATATTTCATCAAAATGTAACTGACAATTCAATAAAACCACAGAGATGTCAGCCAAATTGGAAAAAAAATATTGGTACGAACGAAAAAAAAAATGGACTGATCGAAACGTCGTTGTGAAAAAATAATATTTTCATTTTTTTATTATTAAATTATATTCTAGAATATGTTTCATATTGATATTTCATTTCAATAATTGATATTTAATTTAATTCAAGTACATCATTGAATTATTTATTATTATCGAGCATAGTTGACGAAAAAGGAAGTCACAGCGACAAGAATCACAGCTATAGCATTGTTCTGAAGTATCATTATAATCCGCAAAATCCGCAAACTTCAAAAAATCACCATTAAATCGTAATATGCACAATCAAAGCCCAATTGCATCAGCACAAAGCAAATAATTCGTACATGAATAAACGGAAATTGTCAGCGATTGAGAAGATGATAAGAAAAAGAAAGGAAGCCCACTAAAAAATATTCCCCAAAACGATAGCTGGACAATCATTTTTTTTTTGTTTTTTTTCTACCGTTTACGATGGAAAGACGGTGGGAAAAAAAGAGCGTGGGGGCTTGGTGAGACGATGGTGAAGAGGTGAACCCGATCGAGTTGTCAGAAGCGGTCGAAGCAACTTCGGAAGCTGGGTCTCGCGTGTGGGCCGAGATCGGTGGCTACTCTCGGCGACCGTCGGGGCACTAAAGGCCCAAAAGAGCCCGAAGTTCCGAGATACGGAAATGGTCGTCTTTACCGGCAGTTATCAGGCCTGATCCGATACGCTTTCGTCGATGCACTCATTCCGGATCCACCTACCGCAGCGTTTTATTCGTCGTCGGTTTCGAACCGAGAAGGACCTTTCCGCGGTCCAATCAGGCTTGAGAGCATATTCTCCTTGGTGCCGATTTTCATATCCAATCACTTATTCCCCGAAAAGAGATTTTGAAAAAAAAAAATAAGTTATATATTTTTTAAAATAAAGTTATATTTTTCTTTTTTATAAATAGCTTAATTCTATTTTATAACGACTTGACTCATATTAAAAAAATATATATATGTAACATACGTATATAAACCACTGGAATAATAATATAATGGATAAATTTGAAAAAAAAATTAATTTAATAATAATGTCAGAAGCAGGAATAAATGTTGCATATGAATGTTTTAGATTAATATACATCATCAAGTTTACATCTGGTATCTCATATTCAACGAATTAATGCAATAAACATTTTTTTAGCTGTCAAACAAATGAATCATATTGATGAATATTATATTATCGTATTTCTTTCATGGAATTCTAGAAATCCAAACTTCAGGTTAGTGATGAGCATCCGAATGGGACATTCAATGAAAAATCCTTCGAAATACTTTTTCAAACAAATAATTCTGATTAATAATTATGCGACGATTAATACCATCACATTTATGTAACGATTTACGATGATGAACATGGATTATTATTTTACATTATAGATGATAATTATGAACAGTTTCGATAATTCATGGTCATCTAGTATGAAAATTATTTTAAGTACAATGTCATTCAATAAATGATCATGGTTGTTTGAGGCTCTTATGATTTTTATTCTATTTTTTTTTCTATTCGTCGGAAGAGGAGAATATAAGTGCGCGTCGTATAAAATACATTTTTTTAGAATCGCACACTAAAGTGGTCCAAGTATACTTTTAACTCTTAAGATCGGTTCTATGGTAATCGATTTCACCCTGAGCACTGTGAAATTTATCGCTCATCGAGAATCAAATTGTTTTACGAGCTCAACAGTGATGTATGTTCTTAAGGTCAATATATATGTATGTATATTTATGTGTGTATGTGTGGATACGTAAAATGGTAGCGACGACTTGTCGACGTTTCTTCGAGCGTCTTTAACTTCGTCATTTTATGGTTTACACGCAGACGACGGATTTCCGAACGACAAGTGGCCAATCACTATGCACACTTCCATGGACCTTCATCAACGCGCATATATATTTATGTGTATGCATATAAACGCGAGAGACGCATACAACGATCTTAAAAAAAATAAGAAGTTACTAAAAACGTACGATGGACATTTCTCGGTGGTGGCAAGGACGTATGCTAATGCGAACGCATAAACTCGTCTCAAGCCCGGGGCCTTATGCCTCAGCGGGTGTTTGCTGGAAAACGAAACACGGGCGACTGAGATATGGCCGCCAATACCGTCATTAAAAGATCGTGATAGCCGATGGCCACACAAGCGCCAAGATGCATATTGACCATATGAAGATATGTACACGTGTGTACTATATAGTCGTTTATAATATAAAGTTCTGGAGACTCATCGATATTTGACTCGACTGATTTTTTAGAAATCTTTTTCATTTTACAATTTCGAAAAATAGCGAATAAATATTTAACGCTGGAAATGTGCCGTGTGAATTATCAAATTGGCTTGGAAAAGGCGAGAACTGTCGGAAAAGTCATTCAGAATCGTTGGAACGGTGATTTTTAAATTTTTGTTCATAATTGACTCAACTGATTTTTTTATCTTCTTGATTTTACAATTTGAAAACATCCTAAAAAAAATACTTAACGCTGGAAGTCCGCCGTATCGAGTGTTGACATATCTAGGCAATAGGAAGAACTATTGAAACTATCGGACTGAACGATAATTTTTTTATTCTGTTCGAATTTGACTCGACTGATTTTTTTTTCATCTTCTTGATTTTACAATTAGAAAAATCGTGAAAAAATTCAACGCTAGAACCTCGCGGTATAAAGTATCAAGATATCTAAGAAATAATAAGAACTGTCGAAAAAGTCACTCAGAACTATTGGAACGATGCGAATTACATTTTTTTTGGTCCACATTTGACTCGACTGGTTTTTTTTCAAATTGCTTTATTCAACATCTTAAAAAATCTTGTTCCTTTAGCATCGTCGGATAAATAAATGGACATAGCTCATACAATATTTCACGAATGTAATGAGCATGACAATTTCGTAACAGCGACGCTCGAAAGAAAAAAAAACCTTCCGAAAAATTGTCAAATCAAGATCTCTGTCGCATTATTAACGCACGGAATAACCGAAGATTTCGGGACATTCGTCTCGGCAATCGTGACGGAACGACGAAAAAAACGTTCGTACTTGTATATATATATATAGGGCAGGAGGATGAAAAATTTTCACGCCACTTGGAAATAACGCGTTTGGCTTTTGTTTCGGTGCACCTTGAGGACAAAGCAGGTAGCAAAAGGATGACGAGCTCGACAAGTGCCTCTTGTCCCAAACGGCGTGGACGACCACTATCGAGGCTTCTGGCATCGGTCTTCCGGGTTCGGGATGCAATTTGCGGTACCGCCGTCGACTGTGCAGTCATTGGCCGCACAACGAAAATTCGTAGTCACCGCGATCAAGCACAACACTTCATCGAGTGTGCCAATTAGTGGACTCGTCGTTTGTTTGTCGACCGGCCAATGACTGTAACTTTTGCGAGGGACTGCAGCTTACCGCACTGGCGGAAAAAGATTTACAAGCCGCATCGAAAGACAGAAAGAGATAGAGAAAGAGAAAGAGGGAAAGAGAGAGATAGAGAAAGAACAAGAAGAGACTGCAATAAAAAAATACTTTAAGAGCTTAGCAGGATCATAAATTCCATTAATAGCCACGTGTTTCGAAAACTGCATCTTTTTCCACGGTTTAAAACTTCCAGTACTTTCAAATGCATCTTACAATTAAAAGATACAAAAATAATTATAAATGAAAAAAAAGAAAAGTAAAAAATCAATTAAAAAATGAAGAAAAAATATTTATTCACATGTAAAGGTTAAAATAAATGGCAATTGATAAGTGGACACTCGTCAGCCCACGCTTGTGCACGTGAAATATATATTTTCATATCTTTCCGACACAATTCAACGTCGTTTGCGGCAGGTTAGTGCCGGACGTGCGACATTTATCCGACAATTATGACATTTCATCGCGTAAAAATGTCGCTCGAGTTATTCCAACGTGGAATTTGCTCGGGCTCGGATGAGTTGTAAAGTCTCCGGAGTTGATTGCGATCGTCGGCTCGCGACCGCGCGCGCGCGCGCGACGTTCCGACGAGAGACCGGTGCTGCCAAACGGATTGGTACACACAGCGTTATCCGGACTGAGAAATCGCGAGATAATAAAAATACCGGCTCGTAGGCGCACGCGCGGCGAGTGAGGGTTCCCCGGATGAACGCGACGCGTGGAGTTGAATGGATCGAGAGTGCCGGATCGGAGTGACGAGCGACGACGACGACGGACGACGCGGACGACGCGATCTCGCGTTGATCCTTTGCACGGAGGCCGGCGAACGGGCGATCAATTAATATTGAACGGCATCGGACGCGCGAGGCTACTGCCAAGTAGCTTAGACATTCTAGCTAAGCTGTTGTGATATCGCGTTATAAATGTCCAATCTGTAACGATCTTAAGGGGACATTACACCTTGCGATTCATGATTATTTTTATTTTATTTTTATTTTATTTTATTTTATTTTATTTTATTTTATTTTATTTTATTTTATTTTATTTTATTTTATTTTATTTTATTTTATTTTATTTTATTTTATTTTATTTTATTTTATTTTATTTTATTTTATTTTATTTTATTTTTATTTTTATTTTTATTTTGCCTCAAAGTTTCAAGTCTCAAGAAAATTCTAAATATTCTAAGGACGATATGAAGATTTGAAAAATTGCTCAAGAAATGTCTCAATCCTTATTTTCTCTGTTTACATGAAATGATTTTGAATTGGTCGATTCAGGTAGAGCCAGAAAATGCCCCCCAAGAAATGGTCCTCACTGGCCAGAATTGAAAATAAATATATATACATAAAAACAAATGCATGAGATATATTCAAAATGTTGTAGAAACATCGTGATGCGAACATAATCGAGAATAAGTGTCACGTTTGAGAGTCCTTCGTGGTGTTAGACTGCCTTAAATGTCAAAACGTTTAGACAAACAGACATGTTGACGATTGACGAAGTTTTCTCATTATTCTTCGTGACTTCTCGCTCTTTTAACGTGGTGTTAACCAACTCTGATGGATATATGTTATTAGCTCTTAGGCTTTTTTTTCATCTATTTATATTTTATTTTTCAATGAAACGTATACTAGTCGTGGAATTGCATTAGCCCCGTTGCAAGAGTTCGTATTCATTATGGTATACGTTATATACGTTATATACGTTATATATATGTGTATGTGTATATGTATATATATTTTTTTAATTGAATAAATCGAGGACGTTGGATACATTTCGATATGTACCGTCGTGTGATGTGTTTAACCTGTCGCAAAGGCGGCAATTTGATTATTTCTTCGTTGGACTTGTGATGAATGTTTCATGGAGACCGATGAGAGAAATAAAATCTTATTCTAGGATGAATAAAACGTGTTATTATCTCATTGAGGAACTAATATCAGAATTTGTCATCCGATCGGTGCGAGAATCGCGACAATTTACACGCATAAAATGAATTCCGGAGATTCTTCGTGACGATGATTCATAGTTCAGTGTTTTGCCATCATTGTGACTCATTTTGACCAATTGAAATTTGTTGATTTATTTATCATGCAGCCTACATTGTAGCCTCGAGGCTTAATAGCATTGTACCTTATCTCCGTTCATCATGAAAAAAAATATCTATCGGACATTCCATGCCAAAATTCAATTTCAACAATCGTCTGTTCGGAAAAAAAATCTAAAACAAAATTATTCCTCGCATCATCGGAATTAGAAAATGATGATACAAAATCACGTACGATAAAAAGATAGTAAATTTAGTCTCACGGTACAGTTGGCATTAAACGCCCCATAAGTAAAATATAAAATCTCTTTTTTATTCAAAATTTCACTACACAAACTTGGTTTCACATCTAAAAACATAAATACATATATTCAAATTAATTCGTCACAAACCCTGCGACAAAAAAAAATAATAATAACTTCTAAATTACGTAAGCCATTCTGCAAATTCCAAAAACAAATCCGATTGCGATCGTAGCCGTACAGCAAAACCGTACAATGCGAATACAAAAAAAAAAAAACCGCAAAGTCCATCGTCACTCACGATCCGAGATGCCCGATGAATTTATCCGAACCTCCGGAGGATTGATGCTGATGAGTGAAAATCGTTCGAATGGCGAGAGATCGGAATGCGTGGATGTGCGCGCGACAGAGAAATCCGCGAGCTCTCGAGATCGGTGCGAGACGAGGAGCGATGGAAAAGGGAGGAATCGAAAAAAAAAAGTCGCGGCGCAAGGTGAGGGGTGGGGGAGGGGGGGGGGTAGTAAGTCGAAGATACAGAAGCGCGAGAACCAGGCGCAACAACAGCATCAGCATCGTTTCTATCGCCGTCATTGTCGTTCACGATTCCTCGACCTCTCTTCAACGATCTTTCGCTTCCTATCTCTCTCTCTCTTTTTTTCTCTCTCTCTCTTTCTCCAACGCGAGTCCTCGTACTGCTCTCGTCAACCGCGTCCGTGACGCCGACGATACTCGAGAGTCACTTCGACGCAGTCTGACTCTCTCGCGGTGTCGCAAAGAATGGCGCACCTAGACTAAAAACGGAACAGCAACGTGGAATGCAACGTTGCGGCACACCTTGGGCCAAAGCCCGCGCGCGAGCTCGCGGTTGCAATGCGCGAATCAACGGGTAGGTACGACGACGAGACGAGAGATCGGTATAACAGACTCGAATCTTTCACATCCCTCTCATTCTACCGATCTTCATCCTCCTCCCCCCTCCCGCGCACATACTCGCGACCGCAACCGTCGTTGACATCACGATGGCCGAGCAAACTGTATGTAACGCGGAGAAAAGTTGAAGATGCATACCTGCGAACTACGCGACTCAACTGCGGAATTAACGCGTGGAAACGATTCTCCATGACGGTTTATGTAACTCGATCGGCAACTCGTGTGTGTGTGTGTGTGTGTGCATGGGCGAATGTGACTGGGCGGAATAATGTTCGCGTTCCGGGGTGAGATATGGCACGGTCGAACGTACCGATAATTGTCGCACATCCCAGCAATGCCGTTGTGCGGAATCCATTCTGTCGAGAGTTACTACCGATTGCCCGGAGGCTTGACGTGTCACTTTCTTCCGCACGATGAACATGCGGAAGAGAGAGAGGAAGGAGGGAGAGGGAATGGTGTGGTCACTGGGAGACAGTGATGGGAACGAGATTCAACGGAATTGTTAACTGGCACGACAAGTCGGATGAAATGGGATGAATCGGATTGTGATCAATCGAAAATGGGAAGGCGGACAAGTGTGGGATGATGGACGTGCGGAAAAGAGAGGAAGTGGGGAGGGGATGGAGTAATCAGGAGACAACTATAGGAACGAGATTCGACAGTTCGGTTAGATAGCACGAGACAAGTCGGATGAAATGGGATCAATCGAATTTTGAATAATCGCAAATGGGAAATCGGACAAATGTCGGACGATGGATATACGGAAAAGGGAGGAAGTAGGGAGAGGATGGAGTGATCAGGAGACAGCAATAGGAACGAGATTCGACGGCTCGGTTGAATAGCACGACAAGTCGGATAAAATGGGATAAATCGAATTTTGGATAATCGAAAATAGGAAATCGGACAAATGTCGGTCGATGGACATGTGGAAAATAGGGGAAGTGGGGAGGGGATGGAGTGATCAGGAGACAGCTATAGAAACGAGATTCGACAGCTCGGTTAGCAGGCACGACAAGTCGGATGAAATGGGATCCATCGAATTGTGAATCAATCGAAAATGGGAAATCGGACAAATGGGCTGCACTACGAATTGCCGAGCCACGTGACTATTGTGCCTCGTCACGATGGAACTCGAGCTATTGGTGTCTAGCATCCCCGACAATTTCCGGATGGGATAGCGCACGGGTTTGATCCGTTGCCAAATTGCATCGCGAGGATCGCTAAACTCGCGTATCTGAACTATCTGGAATGTCAAGGAAAATGCTTTATCACATATTAATACACATGTGATTATTTTATCCAAGCTCATTATGCATTAATTACAACGTATGAAAAATTATATATTCGACTTCACGAATAATTATAATCGTATTGGTCTTTTACCGTCCCATTGGAATTCTCATTAGTCACAAAAACAATTTTCATTACAAGCATTAAAATAAAAAGAAAAAATATATATATTCTCTCGCAGCTAACTGCATTCCGTTCGATCCGAAGGTCAAACCGAATAATAAACCGTTCATGCAATTTCGTCCCTCGAGTTTTGCCACTTCGAGACACCTTCGATTGTTATCAAACCCGTCATATTCAATCACCTTAATTAAAAATTCTTTACACCAATCAACAAGGTGCACACAGTTGTTCATTCTGCAAAATATTTATTCCTCGATGTGACAAAACAGTAGTCGTGAATAATTAAAAATACGTTGTCTTTTTTTTTCTCTTATTATTTTATCTTTTTTTTTGTTATCGTCTAAATTAGTCACTTTATACAAAAAAACTCGAATGCCAGAAACGTTGACATTTTTTTAAATTTGGCTACTTGTTTTCAACGACGACGACGAGGACGAGGACGACGACGACGGAGTTGAGAATCCGAGACTCCGAAAAAGAGCAGTAAAAGCCCGTATTACGAGATTCCACGGAATTCCTATAATTTTACGAGCCTCTTTAATATGCGCTCGGTTTGTGCGGTAGCATCGTCGGGCTCGCGACGGTCGGGCTACGGCAAACTCCGACCCCCCCGACCCCCCTCCCTCTCTAGCCCCTCACCCCCCACCCTCACGAGCAAGCACCATCTCGAGAGCCGCCCGTCTCGTTTGGAATTCCTAGCCCGTTCCTTCAGCCCGCGCTTATTCTCATCGCTCATAGCTCTCTCGGTTGCCGACGATCTCATACCTGATCCCCCACGGCTTCTGTCTTTCCCACCTACGACAACACGCCCATTTGCGTCTCAACCCTTTGACTCCACACACCCACGTCGATTATCCGTCTATGCGACCCTAAGACTTGGGAAAATTTTCACGTGACAATGAGGATCATTCATCATCTTCGCGAACTCGTGAATTTTCAAACGCCTCCCCCCCCCCCTCCTCCTCGTCGCAGCTATCCTGTTTTTGCCATATGAAAATTATTGTTATTTTTTTTCATTGTTAATGAAATTCTTCGGATTACATGACTTCGATATGATTTAAAAGGCCGATTTTTATATATTTTTTTACTCTATTGAATGGAATTGGATTTGGAACGATCAGTTTTTCTTAATTCAACGAGTTAAAATGTACAATTAAATGTAGGAATATGATATTGAATGAAAAATAATTCGAAACAAATTAATTTTTTCATTAAGAAAAAAAGTTTCTTATGAACCTTGACCTTGATGCCAAAGCTATGAGTTTAAGATGGATGGTAAAAGTGCGTTATGGAATTGTCATGATAAAATTCGTCGCAAGAAGAACTGAACGATTATGAGGCGACGAAGATTCAAAGTTGATACTGGTTAATGAGCAGTAATTTTTACTCGATCAGCGTCACGGTAATGGAATGTTCTTAGTATCAGCCTAGCTCATGCTTACTAATTACATTACACAATAATATTAGTATCATCCTAGCTGATACTTAATACTTGCATTTCACAATGATATCAGGATCATCCTAGCTGATGATCACTAATTGCATTTCACAATAATCTTCTTATCAGCCTAGCTGATGCTTACTAATTGCATTACTTACTTATTAATACTTCACAATGCACAATACAATGCTTATTAATTCCACTTAACAATGATACAAGTATCACACATAAAATGCAATGAATCATTAAATGAAACATGACCGATAGCTCGTTTTGCAGTCCCCGAATCGATGAAAAAACTCATCAAGTCCAAGATTATTGCAGCAAATGAAAAACCGTAGGAAAAGAATGCAATTATACTAATTTCCGTATCTTCGTGTTGCGACAACTCGTACACGATTTTTATTAATTCAACGATAACTGTCGCTCGAAGCTTCCGGTCGCTTGTCGATGCTAAAAAATAAAAAACGAAAAACAACAAGAAAAAAAAAGCGTAAGGTTTCGAGGTCTCATCACCTGTCACTCTCTATTATCCGCATCGGTCTGTCGTCCGCACTTCGAGAACTCGTCGGTCTTCGCGTTCCCGCTCACCCGTGTTGCACCTTGAAAATGCAACACGCGATACTCTCTTTCGCCTTCCTCATTCGCGACGCTTATGGATGAAAAAAACTTACGAATTAATAAAAACTATCGAGAGTAATAAGCTTTATATCGGCCTAATTAATCTCTTCGTTCCCCTCCCCCCCCCCATCCTCGTCGGCCTTTATCAATAATCATTGACCGGTTAATTAGACTCGCACGAGATGCATGACGTTCGGTTTACGTACCAGCGAGAATAACGACGAACCGAAAAAAAAAAAATACAACAAAAAAAAAATGCGACAGGCATATCCGCTAATTAGTCGAATAATTATTTGCTAAATGCTGCATCGTGTAATTGCACGAGTTTTCTTTGACTAACATCGTGTTTCCAACTAACGGTTCGTTTCGTTTGTTCATTGTCGGTGAATTGAATTTGAAATAATAATAATAATAATAATAATAATAATAATAATAATAATAAAAACATGTAAATACAAGTGTAAATGAAATGATGAAGAACGTGGGAAAGTAACGACGATGATGTATCGACATGAATCTGGGAGGAAACAGAAGCATTTTTTTTCTTGTTTTTTTTTTGTTTTTTTTTGTTATTTTTGTTTTTTGAGGAATGAAGCGACGACGAGCGATGCACTGTTTGGTTGACCAATGATTCGAGTCGACTTCGCTCGGCTATTTCTCGATTCGTCATTGTCGGTTACGACGCGATGTCACTGTCTGTTTCGTGCACGCGACCGTCGCAGATGAAGACAATGGATAACGCCGCAACGAGGGATGAAAAATGATCCGCGAAACGAGGGAGTCACTGTTCTGGGGACGCGCTGACCGTCCCGAGGGAAGGGGGGAGGGGGGACCTGTCGGAAAACTCGAGACGTCGAATTTCTCGCAGGTGGATTATACGGGACCTCCAAGATCTCGGGCTAGCCTCTTCCCTGTGGGTCGCTTTTGGAACATCATGCCAAAGAAAGTTTTTTCTCGACACCCAGAAAAATAAGGAAAAATGCAAATTATTCATCGAACGGTCAGTCGTGTGAGATCGATCCCAACAAATCTTGCTAACCATCAATAACGAATTGTTTTTAGTTTTTTTGTATTTCAATCCTTAGCGTGGAAACCTGGATCGTTTTTGGTCGATATTTATATTTTCGACCGTTATATTCTGTATAAAGAAATATATTTGAAAAATGAATTTTTCACAATGTTATGATTGATACTTTAAATTGAAGGTTTAGAAGGTAAGAACCTTTGGGAATTTTTTTCAGATTTTTATTATAATATAAAAATATGGAAAAAAATATTTTTAGAAATATGTTTTATAGATGTTTTTAGAAACCTTCCGAATTATTTAAATAATCATTGGAGAAAATATGAATATTTGAAATTCGTCCAATTTTTAAATTAAACCGATTCCTGAAAAGTGGGGTCGATTCGACCCACACCAAAATTTAAGTTCCAAGACATTCGAAATAAAAAAATATCATATTGCAATATTTTTTTTCTCAAAAGTCACACTCTTGATCTTCAATTCAAGCTTTAATTCATCAAATTTTGTGGTTTTTTTGCAAGGTTATGCCATATATAAATTTTTTCTGAATGATTTTTCACGAGTTTGTTTAGTTATTGCTAAAGGTTGTCACATGAATATTATAATTTCACAATAATATCATAACGTCGAAGGTTTGAGCCATAACTCATGAATCTTTTTAATTTATTCCTAAGCTATAAATCAACAATATTTCCTATAAATATTTATTGACCACGGAGGGTCGCGATCTGACCCCCATTCCCAGAAATAAGGTGCAAAAAAACAAAACAAAGACTTCCAGGATCACAATTAATCAATATTAATCACTTGAAACACTTTTTTTTTCAAACTGCATGAATTCTCATAACCTCGTCAAAGAGAGTTCACCAACGCCATCCCAGCGCCATCTATTCACCCGTAATCTCGTTGATCGTTGATAGTTGCTCCCATTGTTGCGAACAAATAATTAAAACAGTTTCCGAATAATGGCTCAATCATCGTAACGGTGAATATGCGCGAAACATCGTCGCGAGAGGTCGCTCGTTGTAGCTCGATGATAGCCGCGGTGAGGTTGGCTGCATCGTAAACACACTCATTGCCGAGTGTACCGGGAGAAGAAAAGCGTTTCTAATTAATTCTCGGGTTTGCTCGTCGAAACCCGGAAGTGCGTCCCTGTTCGCGGGACGAACTCACGGCGGCTGCGGCAACCGCCGCGGTAATTGTCTCCGCTGTCTCACTCCGTTTCTCCTCACCGACATCGTCGATGCCTCTTTTCGCTAATTGAAATTCTCATCCAACTGTACTCGTGGAAACGGCCGCGAGTTTTCCATTTCACGACCGTGGAAAATTATCCGAAACTCCGTCAATTAAATATCGTCGTCTTAGCCATCGAACATGCTGTCATCGATCGACGATTGTAAAACGAATTATAATTCGTTGTAATTGCCGCATCGTTGTTAAAAAAAATTAAGAAAAAAAAAACATTGTGGCGAAACAATTTGATATCGTAAAATGCGTCTGATACGGTGAGACAATGAAAATTAACGGCCACCTGTGCGTCCCTGTCGCTCGGTTCTTAATTAACCGAAACGATCAATTAAAAATGACAAACTGTCGTCAAACAGCTGCGACGTTCGAGTTGGTCAAGGTTACGGACTTGATATCCATTTATCAACGATGATCGCACGGGTTTGCATTCAATTTGCATTTTTTTTTTCGTCAATTCTATCTTAATAATTATTTTAACAATTAAACATAAAAATATGAGCCAGATGATTAGAAAAAACAAAAACGCCAAAGAATTATCTGTGAGGAAAAGGCTTAGCAAAATAAATCTCAAACGTCTGTTTGATGTTATGTAAAAAAATCGATATTACGCAATACATATTTTTTTCGAAAATTTCACAGCTGTCGAGAGGCGAACGAATGATTTATTCGATCGCTTGAGACTCTCTAGAAAACACCAGTCACCACTACGATTTTTTCCGTCGGATTTTTCAACAGCTGCGGTGTCCGAGCGGTTAAGGAGATGGACTTGAAATCCATTGGGTTCTACCCGCACAGGTTCGAATCCTGTCCGCAGCGGATTTTTTTTTTTTTTTTTTCTATCGCGACAAGTTCATCGTAGACAATCGAAAACGATGAATTTTCACCTTATCACGTTGGAATCATTGCGCATGCGTACAATAATAACCTCTGAAAACGTCATTGGCGTCGAGAAAAATGAAAAAAAAAGTGGCGCCTCGACACGGGCAACAACTTTGTTACAATTTTCCGGGAAACGTTCTCAACGTCGTAAATTCGCGAGAGAAGCTTCGTGGGAGACTCGAAAAGCTTGAAAAGGGAATCCGCGAAGGCGTCGTATCATTTAATTTAAAAAAATTTCCTAGACTCGGTCTATCTCGTCGGCTCGCTCGTGTCCCGCGGTCTGTGAGGTTTCTTCAACCTCGTGGTCCTCGTTGGCCTTTATAAGCTTCCCCTCCCCCCCCCCTTCAACCCCCCACCCTTCCTTACTCCACACGTCTAGACGCGTAATTGAAGAAACAAAGAGGCTGAGCAATTACTCGCGTCCGTAACACTCGTACGTTGGGGCGTGTGTGTGTGCGTGATTAAAAAATATGGCCGCCCGCGTCCTCTCCTCCGACGCAGTTGTTATTCCTCATTCACATTCGCCATATCTACCTACTCCACCGTCGACTCTAACTTTTTTCATTAAATTACAAAAGAGGTGGAGAGCCTGTCTGTCTGGAACCATCAATTCGCACAAACATTGCAAACCGTGATGCTCGCAAAAAAAGGCAAAAAACAAACAAAAAAATCAGGCGTGGGGGGTTAGAACAGCAACGTCGATTAAGATGGCTACCGGAAGTTGGACTCGGCAATTCAACCGACGGCCATTGAAACACCCACGCCAACGATGACAAAACGAGGGACCTCACGATACCCGCATAATAGCTTCGCCTGAACTAATCAACCAATTAAAATGCACACAAACAAATTTCAATATCCATTTGATGTGCTTTCAGCAACATTTTTTATCAGGTCCAAGATCCCAATGAAAATCCCCATTTCCAAGTGTGCCCAAAACAATTTTACGTTTCGATAATCTTTTGTCCATCAAAATCAATCGAATCGCATTGTCGAGATTCGAATAATTGAGTTTTTACATGATCATCATGATAGCCACGCAATTATTTTCCAATAAGGTTGGATCGTGTTTTTGTTCTGGATGAGGTTCTGATACACACAGATTGCAGACCGCGATACAACAGAAAACGAGTGGATAGGCGAGTTCTCGTCGATAATTGCATAATAGTACAGTTGGATGGATCAGCTTTTTTTTGCGCCCTCCCCACCATTCTCAGTTGCATGCTACCGCGAACGTGGATATTCCTGATCGGACGGAGTTATGGACGATGAAGGTCCGATATACAACGAGTAGCAGCAACGAGGTACACAGGATGGATGAGGCGCGCGTGAGATCCCATTAGCTCGTGAAGCGGCGGGACGAAGACGGGAACCGACGAGAGAGCGAGGCAACCTAACCTGTGGAACAAGAAAAATAAAACATACAGCAAGGAAAAAAAAATTGCCAGGAGGTGAAACGAAGGAAAAGCAAAGCCGTAAAGCTGCCAGAAGCCGCAGCCGTTAATACCTTATTCCTGAAGACAGTCCGGGTTTGTAGAACGGGACTGCGCATGCGCGAACCAACGATGGCTTGGGGCGGGGGGGGGGTGGATCTGTTGAAAAAAAGATTGTTAACACGTGGCCAAAGCGGCGTGTCGAACAATCGCCGGGGTGTGACCCCCGGCCGGGCGATGTGTTTTTCATTGTGCCGTGTGCATCGACGAGGGATAATGGCACCTCGGATTGTTGAATACGTCCGATAATCAGGCCGGCAACAACACCATCGCCCCCGTGATAGTCGTGGTTAACCGCCGTTTTAATTGTTTCGCCCGCGGAAACATCGAAAATCAAGGTTCCGTGGCGGTAACGCGTGTAAGATCACCGACGGTCGGTGCACCAATCGTTGTTTTTTTTGTTTGTTACTTCTTCTTCGGGTTTGGATTGTATTGTGATTCTGGATTGTGATTTTGATCGAATCTAGTGCGAGAGAATGGACGTAAACGCGAATGAGATGCAAGGTTGGACTTTAACAACCTGGATTGATCACCTGATGCGACCTAACGACTTGTTACTGGTCACCTGATGAGGGAATTGCCACATTTCAGCGTTCCTTCTTATCTGAATATTTGTATGACTCCATTCTAAACGTTTTATTTGATTTAAAAAAATATATATTTCATTTCTCGAAGCTTGGAAGTACAAACTCTCATTTTGGAAAGAAAATTCTGCCAAAAGTTTGCAAGTAAATAAAAAAAACGATGAGCGGTGGCGATTTCCTTATATTGTGACAAATCTAGGGTTGATCAGGGATATATTGTTAGAAGATGATTTATCGATGAGGTCGTCGGGTAAGATGTATAAGTTACCATTTTAGGTTATGGCTTAACATTTCTTCGGATTCTCGTTTGTGTTTATTCCACAATTGAGGTCTATTGTAGATGTACCGATTAGCCAGGTTTGCCAGTTATGATGGACCTCGAGTCGCCACCAGAGGTCATTAAGGTCATGAAAAATAATCATCCGGGTAACAATTTTATTTACATATTACATAAATTGTAAATCGGGTGATTAATGTGCACAATAACGATACTTGAACACCACAAAAGATGCTGTGGTGTATCAACGTCTTTATCCCATGAATTTTCTCGAATTCCCATTCAACCCCAAAAGAATTTGTCACCCGCGATCATCGACGGGGGTCCCCATTGTGGTGAATAAAGATATGAAAATGTCTCGCGAATGATCGCATAGCGATAAAAAGAGTTTAACCGTAGCGCGAATTCGCTCATCAAATGAATTCGTCGGCATCGTTTCTCGATTCTCCACGTCGTTCAAGTCTTCGTACACCCGACCGAAGTTTAATCTTCCGCGAGGAGAGCTTTTCATCGCGCGAATATCGAAGAATTTGTCGCTCGACTTGAGTCAAGCCGAGCGCGACAAGACATCAAAGAAAATATTTTCGTCTTAACCCATCCACAGCGCCCTCACCGTACATCTCGCCTTTTATTTCCCTCGAGTACGCCCGCGCTGACTTCGTCGTCGACTTTTCAACCACCCCCTGCCCCCCCCCGTCTCGAATAACGTGCCCCCCCGGGCTTGATAATAATTTATTATCCGAAGTAGCCCGACCGAGATATAATGAGCACGACGATATTATGAAGTCTCGAGAAAATTAGTGCTTTGTTTGAAAAATTATCTACGCCCCCCCGTTGTTTACGAAAGTTTCGAGCTGTGGTCTGGTGAGAAAATATTCAACGAGACCCCAACGAGAGTTCGGGCAAAGATGTGAAAAGGGCTGGCGAATATCGTAGCCTCATGAACTTTCTTCGCCGACATTTCTCCCCCCCCCCTCCCTCCTCTCGCGGAAATCAAGGGCCTTGGTTCGCATAGTTGAAAGAAAATTAAGAGCAGATCTACTGAGAAGCACTTAATTTTTTATGTATATCTTTATATTTTTGTTTTTTCGTTCATTTTTGACGTCGATCAGCAACCACGAAGATTCTTCTGTAACAGTTATCATCGATGCTACTGAAACCAGCCTACGACGCGACTTATACGCTAATAATACAGAAACAAAAACGTACCGATCTATTAAAAAAATGAAGGTAACTTTCAAATATCCCAAGTACCCCCACCTGAAAAAAAACTATTATCGCCATCGCATCCCTTCGTACTGTGCGATTTCATTTCAACAAATATTTCCGTGAACCTCATAGTTTCGAAGCTATCCAAGGTGCCAATAGTCGCTGCCCCACTTTTTATATGTTAGGGCGGTGCCTTCCACTTGGGAGAAGCAGCGAGGCGGCCAGCCACCTAGCGGCCGGCCGGCGAACTAGGTAGCAGTGCCGCGTCGCGGAAACAGATCACGCTCGCGATTCCAACTGGCTGCAACCATCCCATCCACTCCACACACATCATCATCAGTATAGTCCATTCCCTAATTTTTCCACCGGTGCATCCTGCAGACCGTGCAGTTTCCATCATTGTCTCGGAAGCTCGTCGAGCAACGAAAGAAAAACAAAAACAAAAACAAAAAAAAAACTTCCGTTGCCCACGTTGCGGCATCTGTTCTTAATTCTCATTCGTCGGGTGTCTCTCGAACGAACTCCGGTTATGCGGTTATTCGGAACCCACATGATTATTGCGTTTGCATTCTACGGGATAATTTGGTATCGCGGGAGGGTGTTCGCACGCGCGGGTCGCGAGGGGGGGGGGGACCAAGTCGAGTGCAACCAAAATTTCTGCACGAGTATCGGCAAAGACGAATGTTTTGCTGCTGTGAGCAATCACCTACATGTAAGTGCGTGTGAGTATGTATGAGTTGAGCGTGTGTGTGTGAAGTATTCGCAGGAAGTGTCAGTGTGAAGTGGCATATCAGCAAATTCTTCAGGCACCTCAATGCTAGCATCCCGGTTATAGCATGCCATACACATATACACACATATATATGTATATATATATGTATATACACACATGTACGAAGAGTATATATCGTGTAGCGGCGAGAGAAGTCGCGCGAGCGGGATTCGAAGATTCAAAGCCCGTCGGGAATGTTCCGCTCATTAATAAGAGCGATTCCGTTTGCGATCCCGAAGTCTGTCTCACTCGACCGAGCCACGAAGAGGAGACACACACACACACACACACACACACACACAAACTCGTGATTCTCGGGCGAGCGTTCGAGGACCCCGCGAATCAGCTTTCGTAGCACAGATGCGCGCGTTTTACTGATTCCTCGTCGCGAAAGAACGCTCGCGCGCCATTCGCCAGCTCCAACCGTCTCCAAACTCTCCAAGAATTCGTGGCGCGAGCATACTTTCATCAATTTCGCATGCAACGCGTCACGGAAACGAAACCATCGCGAGACACACCACGGAACTCACTCGGGGCATACATACGAGGACCCTCCGTCAGTCTTTTCGCATCACCGGGGTTTACGCCTCGTTTCATTGATGACCGGGCTCGTGCGCGCGATCACGGGACCGCGACCCGACCAACACACACACACTCGTGGCACGCTCGTGTGCGGCCGATGCGACCGCGTGCGTCACATTGCAGATACGCGAAAATATTTTACGCGATGCCAAAAATTACGATCATAAAGGTTCAACCGCGGGTGTCACGAATTCCGTGAATTTTCGTATCACGTGTTTCGCAACGTAATGTATGCGCGTGTTCGTCAATCTTGAGGAAATTAATTGCGGTGTTTTGTTTATTTTTGGTGTTTTTTTTTTCGTTGGATTGGATTAACGAGCGAAATATCGGAGTGAGAGAGAGGGAGGATTTGATTTATTGAGAAATGTTCATTTGGTGTTCTAGGACCGAAGCCCTCTAAGAGCACCCAAGGGGTCGTTTTTGGGTAAAGAGCTGTGCAAGGAAGAAACTGTGCATTGACGATGCGTTAGAGGCAATTTTGTTAAGATAAGAGTACGAAAAAAAGAGAGATATAAAAAATAAAAACGACAATACGTAAATACAAAATGAAATACAAATAGAAATTTAAGATCAAAATACAGAGATAGACAAATAATAGGATTAGACTAGGAATAGAAATCGATAAATGGGAATCTGCAATACAAATATTATAGAATTTAAAAAAAATGTTAATGGTAATGGCGATGGGATAGCGAGTATATGTCGAGTGCATGCCCGCGAGAAGTTTTGACCGAAAAGCTGATTTAAATCCTTAAGAGAGACAGAAAAAGAATGAATGAATAAATTAATGTCGTTTTCATTGTACTACCGTGCCAAAAATACAATACAAAAATGTCAGGCGAATAACATAGAATTTTAACATTTACTCGACATAAAGACTCACATATCTACCGATTAAACCTAGAACGCAATTTCGGGGCGGATCAATGGACGAATTGAATGGAAAATCAAGAATCAGAAATTGCC